>ML179453.1:0-89879 GCA_004369135.1 Dendrothele bispora CBS 962.96
CTAACCCTAACCCTAACCCTAACCCTAACCCTAACCCTAACCCTAACCCTAACCCTAACCCTAACCCTAACCCTAACCCTAACCCTAACCCTAAGCTCTTCAATCTATGAATGTACAAAGAATGTGCTCTTGTTCGGAATCCAGATTGAATTCTAGCCTCTTAGCTCGATGATCTGATAAAGATAGGAATGCCCACCATGTACTCGAGTACCCTGGCACATAAGTCTTCGTCTAATATCGTCCATGGAGTATCCATAATCTTGAACAAACTGATATACGTCGAGTCTTAGTGGTGAGCTGTCGAGATCGGAGGGTTAGGGTTTCTAGTACTTAGTAGTCCACTTAAAGGAACAGCTGACAACCAACGTGAGCATGGGAAAGCGCGATGACCCCATACCAGGGAGGTTCCAGTGAATATAAGAATGTTTACACAGCTTCTCAATTGGAGTCTAGATACCCTCTATAAGTGGGTGCGTCCGAGGAAGTAGCCACCTTGCGTACATTGGTAGAAGTACAATCTTCTTTCACAGTGGCACCTTGAAGGATGACATGCCAAAGACTCGAGCAAATCCAGAATACGCAACAGTACAGCCAGAAGTGACTGTGTCCGAGGAGGTAGCTACCTTGTGTACGTTGGCAGAATACCATCCTCTGTGACAATGACACCTTGAATGATGTCGTGCCAAAGGCTCGGACGAATCCAGAGTATTCGGTAATAAAATGCTAGGACAGTAGAAGGAATCAGCACTGTTTTTTACGACCGATAGAAAAAAATTTTCAGAAAAAGGTTGTTCGTCATGAATCAGACGATGTCCGGCTATATGAAATACATCATTCGGAAAGAACTGGCTGAACACTCATCGTAAACGGGAAAGTATTTCATGCTGCTGAAAGTGGCTTTGAATTTAATAATTCTAGGAAGTTTCTTTAATTCGGACCACGTATCTACTCTACGTCAGAAAAGAAGGAAACTGAGATCCCATTGGGGCAGCTGCGGCCTGTGCCAGATGTGCATGGACTTTCTTTTCTTTTATGGCATCATACTAGTTTATGACATAAAACTCTTTGATATAAGTTTGCGCACACCACTTGACTTACAAACCATCCGGTTGTCCCGAAGTGTCAGCTTCAAAATAATTTGAGAGCTCTAGGGTTGTCGGGTATGACTCGGATGTCAGCAGAAGGCTAGGACGTCCCAGCAGCATTGTTTAATGTTAGCTTGTCTTCGATCCACTCGTTTCTCGGTATATTCTGACGACTCATTTTCTGTAACTTCTGAAGGGTCCGCGTCTTTCACTCTGCTTTTTGATCCATTGCGGAGCTTACAAACCTCACACGATGCCCAACTACCCTACAAAACCAGACGTATAAATAGACTCTCGTGCAAGATGATGAGGAAAGCCCATTATGAGTGGCATATCAGACACAAGCAAAAGGCGTTATAAATTGCTCGCGATAATATTTAAGGCGAGAAATAAATTGTCTTATATGTCAGTAGTGCTATGGTTAAACGCTGTATCAAAATAGAATAACTAAGTAGGCGGGGGCCGCCCACTATTAACTTAGTTATTTTATTTTGATACAGCATTGAATGACAGCACTAAAGTAGCGGAGATATAGTCAATAACGCTGGAGTCAACGTCCGAGGTAGCTTGGCACCCAGCCGCTGTAGCGAGTAGTCCCTCAGTGAAAGAAAGTCACTTACGGTACTTCAAGTTAAATTCGAGGATCTGGAGGACAGAGGACTTCCACTACATTGGGATACGTGATTGCAGTCCCTGAATATAAAAGGCAGTTATCACAATGACCAGCGAAGTCGGGATGGCGGTAGACCTCAGTGTTTGGCATGTGCCAGTCGACAAGATAGGACGGCAAGTACAAGTATATTCAAGCTTGGACATGGGCCAGCTTAGATTCAATGGAACTACTATATATATAAGCCATTCAATCCTATCCATTTGTCAGGTCAATTGAGAATCAAACATTACAAGAGTAACCCATTTTGTCTGGACTTTGAGCAAGCATTTTGGTCAAATTATTTGTCCAGATTTTTGATTCAACCTCTGGGAAGACATTCAGGGCAAAAATAGACGTGTTGGGACATGATGCATCACTCCAAAGGCCAGTGTGCAGCGGTTGCGTTTCATCGATCATCGGCACAGCTGTCAACCATTTGAGTTGCTCCCGTTCTTTCCTTGGTCATAACCACTATGGCGCGGATGCATGACTTGGATGTTCCTTCCTGGTAGTACGTACAGTCAGAACATCAACAGGTAAGCTCCGGATATGAGAGAACTTCAAGCCTAGTTTATTCGATCCGGCCTTTCAACAATTTTTTGGTTGTTTATCTGACACACCAAGCACAAGTACATATATCTTCTAACTTGGTCTAAAATGTACCACGATTCTTTTGTGCGTTCTCATTTAATTGTACTTCTATTCCCTCGCACTTCAAATCACAATTGTGTAGCAATAATTATAGATCAATTCATTGGTAGACTGTCAGGTTGTAAGTACGGTCAAGGCTGCCGATATATGCTGACCAGGTGAGTATGTATTACATACATAGCGGCGTTGTCTACAAACTTACCAAGAGCATCCATAGAGTCCAAATCAGGCGTCAATCTTACAGATCTTCGAGATTCGTGTGGGCTCTTTAAAAGCAGGGCGGTCTGCCGGGACGTCGGATTAGCGACGTTTTCACCGCCTAGAGATTCAGGGGAGACACTAATCTGCAAGTGATCAAATGAAAAACCATGGAAGGTGATTCTTGATCACAGGCTCTGTTACAGAAGTCAGCGATGACTAATTCACAGGAAATCTTGGTCGGTGACATAGAACAAAGAAGAGAGAGTAAGTGCGATACCGTAAGGCGGATTAGATCTTCTTGATACTTGATCAGCAGTGATAAGACCTCGTAGTCTTTATGTTAAAGCACCAAAATGAAAGATCCACATGGATTGCAACGTTTTTGCCATCTTGCAGATTTGATCCCTTTGCCCATCTTCCCCTCACGGTGAAATTAACAGAATGCCGTCGTGGCTTTGAGGACAGTCAGATATTACCAATAAGCTCCTAAATCACAGAACCCGTGAGCATTTGAGAATGATGGACTGGGGACGCGAAATGATAAATCAGTTCTGGAAGCGATAGGAAACTTCAGGCTCACTGACAATCGTTCTAGCAAAGAAATGAATCAAAATGCTTAAGTTGCATGTCACCAAGCATCATTGCGGTTGAATGAAATGATGGAACCCCATAACCCTGAGTATACTTGCTGGTCTCAGTAACCACGGTGCATCTGTACTGCACTGACATACGTGATACACGCCGTCCCCACACTATATCTGCTGCAATATAATCATGAACTTAATCTGCTGAAACTTGAGGACTCATGTGTTGGGAGCAAGCTGACAGCCTAAAACGGAATAGAGCACACCATGAAAGAAAAAGGCTTTAAATTGGGGAAGTATGGAGCGACCATCAAAGATGCGAAAACCTTCTAACGCCTAGATGTTCATGAATCTTTAGTGGCGTTGATTTGATTCGTACGTATATGTGTCCATGGCCAACATTGTTGAAAGGCCGCGGTAGGTTTTTGATTCAACATGATCGTGATCTCCATGTATTTTGGAAGGAGTTGAACAGTGGGAATCAGCGGCTCGAAAGCTACAAATATTTGACGGGATCCAGGGTACTTTGTCAAGTACTTTCCCTAGTGCGGAGATTTTAATTAAACGAATGATAGGCTACAAATAATATGGACGAATACAAGTTGAAAGCCTGGGACATATATAAACCTCGGGTCCATGCATAACATTGCTCGAGGTGACATCTCTAAATGCAAAGTATTCAAAAATCCAAATATTGGTTCCAATATTTCTTGCAAGGGCCATCCTAGACATCAAGCCATGGGTCAAATGTTCCTAATCATACAGAAAGAGGGCCACCACTTACAACCACTTCACGACTCTCCAAAAGGTACTCCGGCCAAGTTGATGCAGGGACTCCTTCAGGGTTCCTAATAAAACTCCCTATGGCACTTTGGAATGTTCGGGACCAAGTGACTTCGTCAGTAGTCGACTGTCGCGGTGCTTGAATTGTATATTCCAAAAAGGTACGGCACTATTTTTTTTTTCGGAAAGGGTGGGGAGATGGTGAATACAATTAAATTAATTGGCGGAAAGAATGGAGAGAAACCTACGCTCGGATGTATGCCATGCTCCAGCACCGGGAAAGGGTTGAAAGTCGGCGAATTGAGCTCCTATAGAAGGTATGGATGAGTCAATTGTGAGTCAAACATCATAACTAGAGCGACGCATCATAAGCATATCTGTATACATTCTTGATGCCTACATCCTCCACGTATCCACCAGTCCATAAACCTGAACCACTAAGAATTATGATATCCAGAAAGAAAAGAAAAACAGGCAGGATCAATGGCTCATGGCAACACTTAAGGCTCTGTTCGGTAACATCGTAATAGATTGCCGTTTCTGTTGCCGTCGGTCCGGAATAATGTCACGTGATCACATTGAACAATAAACCGTGGGAAAGCAAACGTGCCTCGTTGCTTTTCTTCTTTCAACCACCATCATCCGCCTGTACCCAATATACGGTTTGACCCTCCATTCACTAAAGATTGCTAGTAACTGGTTCTTTGCTCTGGGTCACTGGTTCTTTGCTCTGGGTCGCTGGTTCTTTGCTCTGGGTCGTTGGTTCTTTGCTCTGGATCTCTGGAAACTTGCTCTTGGTCTTGAGTCTTACTCGGGTTCTCTGGTTCAAACTTGGTTTCTACTACTCTCTTCGACATCCCATTTGAAGTCCCATTCGGAGGGTGGGCATGACTGATACTTGGGAGGAGTTTTGGTGACTTTGGTCACTTCTTTTCGTTGTAACACCTGGAAGGTGGTACTGACTGATACTCGGGAGGAGTCTTGGTGACTTCGGTCGCTTCTCTTCGTTGTACCACCTGGAAGGTGGTACTGACTGACCACCTGGAAGGTGGTACTGACTGACACTCGGGAGGAGTCTTGGTGACTTCGGTCGCTTCTCTTCGTTGTACCACCTGGAAGGTGGTACTGACTGACACTCGGGAGGAGTCTTGGTGACTTCGGTCGCTTCTCTTCGTTGTACCACCTGGAAGGTGGTACTGACTGACACTCGGGAGGAGTTTTGGTGACTTCGGTCGCTTCTCTTCGTTGTACCACCTGGAAGGTGGTACTGACTGACACTCGGGAGGAGTTTTGGTGACTTCGGTCGCTTCTCTTCATTGTACCACCTGGAAGGTGGTACTGACTGACACTCGGGAGGAGTTGGTGACTTCGGTCACTGCTCTTTGTCGTACCACCTGGAGGGTGACCACGACACAGGGAGGGTTGGTGACCTCGGTCACTTCTTTTTGTAGTACTGCCTGGATGGTGGGTGCGACAGACACTCTGGAGGAGTTTCTATCCTTTCGTGGCTGGTTCATGTTGTCCCACCTGGAGGGTGGGTACGACGGACACTTGGAGGAGTGTTCATCCTTTGGTTGCTGGTTCATATTGTCCCACCTGGAGGGTGGGTACGACGGACACTTGGAGGAGTGTTCATCCTTTGGTTGCTGGTTCATGTTGTCCCACCTGGAGGGTGGGTACGACGGACACTTGAAGGAGTGTTCATCCTTTGGTTGCTGGTTCGTATTGTCCCACCTGGAGGGTGGGTACGACGGACACTTGGAGGAGTGTTCATCCTTTGGTTGCTGGTTCGTATTGTCCCACCTGGAGGGTGGGTACGACGGACACTTGGAGGAGTGTTCATCCTTTGGTTGCTGGTTCATGTTGTCCCACCTGGAGGGTGGGTACGACAGACACTTGGAGGAGTGTTCATCCTTTGGTTGCTGGTTCGTATTGTCCCACCTGGAGGGTGGGTACGACGGACACTTGGAGGAGTGTTCATCCTTTCGTGGTTGGTTCATGTTGTCCCACCTGGAGGGTGGGTACGACGGACACTTGGAGGAGTGTTCTTCATGTTGTCCCACCTGGAAGGTGGGTTCGACGTACACTCTGAAGGGTTTCTTGTTTGGTCACTGCTCTGAATTCTACATTATTCCACATGCCAGGCCTGAGTGAGATGCGCGCCTCAGTCAGGCCTTGTATGTCTCCCTTTGTTTTTATATGTATTTATGTGATTTATTCCCGCTACTCGGATATATTATCCGAGTATCTAAGGGTTTGTCCTACGAGCCATGAAAATCACGTGTTCTTTGTTTACTGGCCAAACATTGCTATATATTCAAGCGCTCACGTGTTCTACCTCTTCTTGTCCTCCTAGCCGTACATACGCGTAATGTAATTTTTTTCGGTCTGCTCATTGTCCATCATGCATCGGTTGGTCCCTGTCTGTCTAGCGGTGACCCGTGATGCTTCAAACCTCACGTTCGTCCCCAGTGTCCGCCTTCTGACACTCGTCGTGGGGGTGGTGGGGGTGGGGGGTGGGTCAGGTATATGTAGGACCGTTCTTCTCAATTGTCTCGCACCGGACGCATATACGGTAACGTAAATCTAATTTCTTGGTCTGTTCATCTTTCAAATTTTGGCCAGGTTTCTAATGTCGTATCTCTGGCTCGCCCGTTGCTATTGCCCTCCTATAGCGCTGGCATTTCCTTGCTGCTCTTGTCTCTGTCATTCACAGCCTCTAGAGTCTAGAGTCATTTTTTTTGACTCACTCTGACTCAAGCCAACGCCGCTTGTCACCAACTACATCATGCTCAAAAAACCCAGGAACTTGCTCTTACTGATATGTGCCCTCTTTTTACGCGCCTTTTTTTCCACAGCAAGTGACTTGGTGCAATCCGAACGATATCGCTTGTATGAAGGACGTGAGTAAGTGTTCACTGTTATGTTTCATAGGTCGAAGTCTCGATGGATCCAGATTACCGCAATCATGATGGTATTTCCACTCCTTACGGTTCTGATGGTACTCATAACAGGTCGATTACAGATGCTTGAGAGACTGAGGTCACTCAGAGATGTCTACATGATACTATCAAGAAGAGTAGGCCAGGGGATTATCCGTATTTGACTAAAGTGAGTGATTAGCTTACTATTACCTTCTTTACTTTGTCATTTTTTTGGGTCTCTCTACTTGCTGATGCTGACCGACATGATCCTCTCCTATACCTTTTTTTTGACGCCTTATTACAGGACCTCATCAACAACCTCCTTCATTCCACAAACCAATACTGGAATGACTGGATCCGTCGATCGATGTACACGGGGTCATGGAAAGAAGCTGTCAATCGAAGCACTTTAGTGCTCAAGTTATTGATTTACGAACCTGCGGGAGAGGTGATCGCAAGTCCGACGTTCAGTTTGCCGGAGTATTTGGGTGGAGGAAGGAATTGGTGAGTAGTAAACGTGTTGGTATTCGAGGGAGTTTTGAAGTTTTGGGGACGCGTTTGATTATAGTGATGGGAGATGAAGCTGTGTTTCTTTTTTTCTGGTTACTTTCTTTCTCTGATTCTGAACGGGTTTGTAATCGAATAGAGACTATCGCGCCTCGTGGATCCGTGATTCGTCGTTCACGCTATGCACTCATCAGGTTCGGATTTACTCGTGAAGCTAATGGTGAGTTGTACTCTGTTATTATAACACTGTTTTGGATCGTGTATCTGCTGTTCGGGCCCTTAGGATGTTGCCAAATGCTCATACATGATCGGTTTTTTCTTTTTGTGTATAGCCTACATGGAATTCATTTTCGAGAGATTGAGGAACAAGAATCCGGATGGGAGTATACAGATTATGTATACGATTCATGGTGCGTGGATCGACAATTGATAAATGCGAGGTGTTTCTCACTTGCTTGATTGCTAACTGCTTTGTTCAACCACAAATGGTTCCCTCCTTCGATCTATGTCTACGCTGATATCCTGTAAAAAATACATACACTTACAAACGTACTCAGGCGGCAAAGATCTCGAAGTAATCGAACTGACCCATCTTGACAGTCACAAAGGATTGAGACCAGTGAGAATCGGGAACGGGGCAGCGGATCATTTGCAACTGGTAAGTTTATTCTCTTCTCTCAGAGACTTGGTTAACAAAGTAGTGATGATGGAACTTTTTATGTTAGGATATCTATGGAGAACTGTGAGTCGTCTTTGTTTCTTTGTTCTATCTTGCTTGACCGTGTATTGACTCGGAGCGACGGCAATTGTTTCTAGAATGGATTGTATTTACCTTGGACAAAAGGTAGTGTAGTTGTGTCTTTTTTTGCTGTTCGTGTGCTTAAAATATCACGCGTTGGTGATTTGACAGTTTGGTAAACCTTTGGTACGTCTGGATTTCGATCATCCACAAGAAGTCCTAGGGTGTTAACGAGGCAATCACGGTGGTAGGGCTACGATGACTGGTATGTAACATCTGTCTCGAAGACTCCTTGGTTTCTGAATTTCACTCGGTTCGGTTTGTGCTAGGCTGCTCGCTCGTGATCTGTAAGTCTTTTGGTTCTTACCCTGTAGCTATGGTCGGCTGAAGCTACGCCAAATCTCCAATCAGCGTCGATTGTGAGTGTTCTATACTTCTCAGGGACAGTTGCGAGATTTGAACTCTGTCGTCAATCACAAAGATGTCGTTGCCCATTGTAAAGAGTCCGATTTGTTGATTTGGTGAGTCTCACAAGTTGTTCGTTTCTTTTATTTCTTGATCAGTAAATCGGGATTATCAGGGAAGTCCGTAATAAGAAAAGGCACTTTACTGTGAGCTGGACATCTCTTTCTTGAATTTGCTCCTTTAAATGGGTTTACTGATTTGGTACTGAATTTCGGGGTGACATAGTATTCCAAGGTGATTAGTTTACGACGAAACATATTTTTCGCGTCATTGACACAGTTACGTCTTTTAGATCATGTTGTGGTGAGTGTTCCTCGTGAACGTATTCATAAGTTAGCGTTAAAATCCCGTCTATCTCCGGCTTATAGGGTCGCTATCGATCGAGGTGATCTCTCTTCGTATATTATACTCGACGTTGCAGTGACTTACTTGACTGTACATTTCACCTCCTACTAGGCCTCCGTATAGCAGACAAACGATCTCCTCCCTGTCCCTGTCGGAACAAATGGCTGGCTGCTCGCGACGAGCTCTACAAAGAGATCATGAACAAAACATGGAACAAGGAACTACAAGCGTTTGGACAGAGCTACGAAGAGAATGTCGTTATGGATTCGGCGATTTTGATTATGCACTGGTGTTTTTTATGCAAGCTATGGGTTCCTATAGATCTTTCTCGCTTTTTGTTCTTTTCCCTCCTTTCACCTTTTGTCCGGGTTCATGTATCTGATTGGAGATTCTGGACAGTCGGACCCTAGGTTCATGAGCACGCTGCACAGGGTCCTGAGAACTCCTGAGAGGGGTGGTTTGACATCTAATGTGGGTGCTCATTGCCAGAAACCATACAGATGTATTCAATTTTTCTTTTACTGCATTTCAGAATCTCGTCTTCCGATATGACGTCAACAAAGCCTCCGACGACGTAGGTGGTGAAGAAGGAACGTTCTGCCTTTGCACTTTGTGGTGTGTCGAGGCGTTGACGAGGGCTGGGGCGCTGTTGCGTAAGGCAGTTGCAATGTTCGAGGTAACGAATATTTGACAGTGCTATATCTTCATAAGACGTTACAAAGAAGTTCTAAACGCGGCGCCTTGATAGGACTTCTATCTGTATTTGAACCACGTTGGGCTGTGCACCGAAGAGATATTGGAGTACACTTGCAGGTTGGGCAATGCCGTTCAAGGATTTACATGAGTTAACTTTTGTAATATTACCCTCTCATTTGCATCCGAATGTTATTGCTATTGGGTAAAAGACAGGTGAATGTAATATCTACTGCGTACAATCTGTCGAGGACGTGCGGAGCTGGAAGGATTTAGAGAATGCTAATAAGCTGTCTTTCCGAAAGTAGGAAAGAAAGTAGACTGATATATGTAAATGTACGTATACTAAGTGTCTTTCCGAAAGTAGGAAAGAAAGTAGACTGATATATGTAAATGTACGTATACTAATGAACTACATGCCGCGACATGAATCCAAGAATCCAATCAAGTTACACTGAGTCCAGATTGAGCTAGAGGACGCCCTTGCAACCGAGTTGCAAGTCTGTCAAATAAGAAATTGATAATCAGACTTCTATTCGCTGGTACATCAAGATGTCCTAGCGGCGGCTATCTTTCTTGTTCTTAAGCCAAAATCCAAGTACATTTTCAGAGAATACCGTCGGTTCTCGCTGGGCCCACTGCGTAAGTGCTTTCTCCCTTAGTGATGCAAAGTATGTCTTCACAGGTGTAGGAGGAGTCACTATACAACATATGATCAGTATTTCATTCGCAGCTGGAGTACCTACTCTACACGCCTTAAAGTCGATAGCCTTGTATGATCCGTTTAGAATCGTCTCCAAAGTTATGCCCGAAAGAATATTCAGACTCCCCGAGTTCTCAAATGTTCCTCGTAGTAAGTATATAAATGAAAATCCCGACGCAAGGCCGAGTAGCGGGCTCTGCCGCGTGCCGGCGCCTCGAAACTAATATGTACTTCAAATTCCACTCTTGCAAATTAGTCGTTGTCAAGGTCATGTGCTGCATGTGAGAAAAGTCACGTGACATTGTGTTTGAAATTGCATGACCTAATGTTGAAAACATCGACCAACTCAACATGAACACCCCGACTGGTG
Source organism: Dendrothele bispora CBS 962.96 (assembly GCA_004369135.1). NCBI lineage: Eukaryota > Fungi > Basidiomycota > Agaricomycetes > Agaricales > Dendrothele > Dendrothele bispora. Next base: position 10,703 of record ML179453.1, read on the forward strand.
GACAGCGACAGAATCAACAACCGCAGCAAAACAATGAGCCCGTTCATACCAGTGTCTTCTCTACTGACAAATTCATTACGGCAGCCACACAATTGACGGATAGGGTGTTTGACTATACACGGTACGCCACTGGTCATGACATACCAGTGTGGTTTTGACAATGTCAGCATTTGTAGTACTGCTCCACTTAATACAGTTGAAGGAGTCAACCTGGAAAGTATCGCAACAGCTCTACATAAAGCTCTTGAGCACACAGGTGGGTCGTTTACGAGCAACTCAACAGTAAAAGTTAGAGCAATTAGATCATCTGTTTCTTTCAGTCGTTTTACCCATTAGAGCAGAGACCTATTTCGCCTTGTCAGTGGAGCATCGTTACACTGCTTTGGCTGAGTGGCGGTCTGAACACGGTGGTCGGAGAGTGATCTCAGAAAATATGGTCTTTGTTGACCAAGAGGGATTTGCATTGATTTGGTATTTACCGCACTTGCTGGACGACCGACTCAAGGTAATGAATATTTGCCTGTTTCTAACGGGTGGTGCTCTGAGAATCTATCCCACCTAGAGTCGGTGTTTTCAAGCAACAAGTCTAATCGACCGGAAGTTGGCTTTAGGTATTCATCCCCCCATGGGTGACAGTGCAAGTGGAAAGCCAACCCAAAAGGTCCCAAAGAGTTGGCATGGTGATCAAGCATACTTCCACAAGTCGGTCAAAAATCCCAGTGTGCGTGCAGGCGTTTCCAACTTTTCTTTTGGCTGGAGAGGATCCGGCAGAGAGGTGAGTAGTCTCAGTTCGTGATAGAAATGCAGAGCTGATGAGACGCACAAAGTGGACTGATGATGAAATTGCTACTTCTTGCAATCTGCGTTTGGACGATACAGATAGGGAATCGACAGAACTGTGGCTTACTCGAACAGCCCCTTTGGGAAGGGCAATATCATTGACACTCTCCGTCATTCATCCCGATCTGTACAGGGCTGGTCTCAAAGCTCTGGATCATTGCTGCCAGCGAGGATCACACAATGGCAAGACCTATGAGTGGGCTCAGAGATGGAACAGTGTGTACACTGCTTTGACTGTAATATCGGGAAGGATAAGTGTCCCACATGTGGATTCTCATGGTAGGTACAATTTTCTGGACGCTTTGGTCTCACTAGGTACTGCGGACAAACCGAAGCTTATCTTCAAGGAGCTCAACACAACGTTTTCGTACAAAGCAGGAACAGTCGTTTTGTTCTCCGGAAGTCGGTGGACTCACGAGGTACCCAAATGGGGCCCGGGTGAACGTATCTGTTATGCCTATTACATGCGGCCAGAAATCCTTCAGGCACACGGCAGCAAAGTGGATACTTTTGGTCTGAAAATTTGATATAACTATTACATGCAGCCGGAAAATTCTCAGGTACTAAAAATTAGTTTACATGTGTTTCTCAAGCGTGTTCTGGGTTTCCGTGAAATGCAAATTCGTGTTTTTATGATCAGCCTTAGTGGAATCTTGGTAAGCACCCTGATCCTGATGGGCCGTGGCACCAACGATAGAATAACCTCGACATGCATTTCCACTCATGGGAACCCTAATGATGGTCGACCTCTGGACATACCCTGTTTCTTCATTATACCGCCCTAATTCTGAAATCAGGATCAGGATTTTTTGACTTTGGCAATCATTCTTTCATATCATCCAAAAATTGAAAATGACAACTGATGATCAAATCTTTCGCAAGTAAAAAATCAGGATCAGGGTTTTTCGATGTGTCAACCATTCTTTTGTATGATCCAAAACATTCAAGTCGACAACTGATGATCAAATCTTTGAGAGGGTCGTCCTCGCCATATTGAAGTGGATCATCGAGAAAGTCCACCCCGTTCTCACCAGATAGGCGATATGAGGTTTTCAGACGCTCCTTTGAGAAGGAGGATAGTTGCTGACTTAATGAATTATGACCAATCTACTGTGGGAAAAATCATAAGGATTTATACTAATGTGTGGGGAGTGATGCGAGATACTATCAATATCATGATCCAGATGATGGGAAGAATATCAAGCAGTGTGAAGGAGGAGCAAAAGTCTATTAACTGGACGCCGGCTTCTGGAAACCACCTTGATGTGCAGCTAAATACATCATTGCTCTCAAGACCCAACGTCGCCATACGAACGAGCTGAAGAATAATCAACATCATGATCCAGACCCTGGAAGCCCATGGGAAGCCAGTGCAGTGGTGATTCATGAAAGGGTCTTTGTTGGTTCAATCTTTGTGAGATTTGAGCGGTGTGGAATAATCATCATCATGATCCTGATGATATCAGTGTTGTGATTCATGAAAGGGTCTTTGTTGGTTCAATCTTTGTGAGATTTGAGCGGTGTGGAATAATCATGATCATGATCCTGATGATATCAGTGTTACTACTCTAACAACGGTGGACCAACGATGGCAAGGAGCTTCATTGCACACATCAAGTTGTGGAATCCTTCAACATTGTGATACAGATGTGGACGTCAAGTAGTTGAAACATGCACAGTACTCGGATTATTAACATTTAATAATCATCATCATGATCCTGATGATATCAGTATTAGATGATATCAGCATTACTACTCTAACAACAGTGAACCAAAAATGACAAGGAGCTTCATGGCGGGCATCAAGTTTGTGGAATCATTCGTCATGTTGATACAGATGTGGATGACAAGTCGTTGAAACATGCACGGTACTTAGATTATTAACATTGGAGGCCTTTCAGCTATAAATACAGGCTGGAACGCAAGAGAGCACAAGAATCGTCCATTTGTATATTCAAATGTAAGCTTTCTCCTCTCAATCCACGGATTAACCTGATTCAGAGTCTTTGTAGGTTTTCCTGTGAAAGACCAAAGTGTTTGTTTCCTAATGCGAACGGCACCGAAAAATCTCACAATGATTCTTATCATTCTCGCCAAGGAGTCTTCAAGTTTGAACGTATGTGGATATATGACTTTCTTTTACAAGAAAAGCTCTGATACCGATATATTCAGAAAAAAGTTATATAATAGATCGAGTTCCAGATGAGGATGGCTATTTTCTGTGCCCATGTGGAGAAGAGAGCCACAAGCGATATGATTATCACAAGTTTAAAAGGATGGTGGAACATCGCCTTCATCGCGAGTATGGGGACCAGCTTTCCCGAGACCACCCACCTAGGTCTTTACCTACAGAGACTGATGTGGCACCCATTCCAAATGACTTGACCTTAGCGCCAGAAAACTGGCAGCCACCACATGTATTTTCCCCCATCGCTGCCAACGATCTTCAGGCTGCTCTCAACCAAAGAACTTCCCCTCTACCTCAACATGAGCCCGAACTTGACAGGATGGAGCTTGACCCTGGACTTGAGCCCGAGAACGATATGATCGAGCCTGACACTAGTTATGGCATGGAGCTTGACCCTAGACTTGAGCCCGACACTCGCCATGGCATCGAGCCCGACACTCGCCATGGCATCGAGCCCGACACTCGCCATGGCATCGAGCCCGACACTCGCCATGGCATCCATGGCATCGAGCCCGACACTCGCCATGGCATCGAGCCCGACACTCGCCATGGCATCGAGCCCGACACTCGCCATGGCATCGAGCCCGACACTCGCCATGGCATCGAGCCCGACACTCGCCATGGCATCGAGCCCGACACTCGCCATGGCATCGAGCCCGACACTCGCCATGGCATCGAGCCCGACACTCGCCATGGCATCGAGCCCGACACTCGCCATGGCATCGAGCCCGACACTAGCCATGGCATCGAGCCTGACACTAGCCATGACATGGAGCCTGCCACTAGTTATGAAGATGCTTTTTTATTCGATGCTGCAGATGACCTGCAGATCAACTTGGAGGCTTTTATGCCTTACGATGATGACATGTCTGGAGATGAAGATGGCGAAGAGAATGATGATGCAATGGATGATTCAACTAGCGAGGACAACCAGTATACAGTGGAAATGATCAAGGCAGAAACTGTTCTTTCCTCGTGCAACACCTTGGTTGATCGTGTTTGGAGGTTGTCAATCTGCACTGCATGTGAAGATGCAGTATTATGGAACGATATGCACTCCCACCAAAAGATGCATGTTCGCTTCTGCACCTTTCCAACAGACATTCAATTTCCTTCTCACGAAGAGTTCATGAATCTGCTCCGTTTACTCGGTGCAGACCACCCTAAAATACCTGTTGAAGGACCCATCGAGCCCATACCTTCCCTCAGGGTTACCGATGCCCTCATTTGTGCTCAACCAGGATGCACAGATAACCGCGTATTGAGTGATATACGAAGAGTCAATGAGCACTTTCACCGACTACATCGTCAACTAAGCATACGACCTTATACCAAAATCAAGTGTCAGGCGATTTACAACTTCAGAGGCCGTAGAAAACTGATCCATGTTCATGATCAACTTGACTCATGGACACATAGTCTGAAAGACTTTTATGCTATCGCCAATGACAGTGCACTATTACAACCAGCACAAACCTTTTCTACCAGCACCAGTGCTCGAGAAAAAAACCAAGTGTTCGCCCATACACAGTGGGATGAGCGGCTGAATGGGGTCAACATTGAAGGCCTTATTGCACTTGCATCTCCTCCACGTCAAGACGAACCCGATCTTCTAGCCCTTCGACAGATAGCAAGGAGCTACTATTTGGCAGGAGCTTTGGAGCTGTCATCTCTCAGTGTATTTACCCGGCGATGCCTTAGGTCCTCCAGTCCAAGGTAAGATCTCCCAGAATTTGAAGGATATGTAAAATAATAAATCCATTTTCAGGTCCGATCTCAAGGCTCAGCCATTATCAAAACCCCAGGAACACGGCACCATCGAGAAGAATTCAGATACCATCTGCCGGATAGTGTCATTTCTTCTACGTTCTGATCAATATCCCCTCAAGAAGTTTCCTGTTCCCCTTCATCCAGAAACAACGGATCTGATAAAAGAGCTAAGGAAAGCTCTACGGAACCAAACAGAGCCCAGTGATCAGAAAATCAGCTTGTTGCATCGTCTGATTTGGTCTCTGCTGGCTCAGCCCAGTGAAGAGTTCAAAAAATCATCGGAGGAGATGAGTCCAATAACACTGTTTCTGATTGCAAGCAATGTCAATCTGAAAGCAGGAAGCTTTGCGAGTCCAAAACAAATCACACCAGTACTTTCCCAAGCACAATGGTGTTTCCGCGTAACAGCAGCAATGCAAATCCTTAAGATCCGAAGCAACTACCAGCACAACGCTCATAAGTAAAATATTCTTCACCTAACATACATTATATATACTCACACTTCTTCACAGAGCTTACGAAGAGGAAGTAGAAGAGTACATCTCCGATGGCCACCAAAGTCTGTTCACTGTTTTGCGCCAGCATATGGCCTTCTTCTCCTCTCTTGCCTACAGACAAAAAGGAATACCAAAGTTTAACTGGAACGCCACTAAAACAGTCGTTTCATTAGACGGATTTCCTATCGGAATCCAAAATTTTATTGACGGCCTGAGCTCATGCATTGCGTCTATCAAGTCAGGAATACAGAAACTGTTCAGAGGATGTGAATATGACGACATTCTGGATGCTATAGATATTGGAACCCATCCTGAAGACCAATACCGATCTCAATGGTTTCGAGATAACCCTCACAACCTTGATCTTCGGTTTTCGTTTCTGGAAGATGAAGCAAACAAGTTCATAAACCTGAGGCCTCGTCTGTTGAATCATCTTTCTCAGGACAGAATTCTGTTTACTAGTGTTAGTGGGAAGTTAACACCCCACAAAGGTGTGCACATCCGTTTCACCGTCTTTCTGACATTTTGTAGCTTACTGAATTTACCCAGAAAACATTATTCTTTGGTTTCTCCAGCTCGATGAAATTGTCAAACAGCTATATTATGCTGTTGTGTGTTCCTGGGGGGGAGGTGCTCGTGGTACTGAGATGGAGCATCTTCTCTATGCAAACAGCCCATCAAATAGGAGAAATGTCTTTATCATACACGGGCTCCTCACCATCGTGACCGAGTACAATAAAACGCAGTCTCAGACTGGGTTCGGCAAAACCATTGCTCGCACTCCTGCACATGAGGTCAATAGACTTTTGATCCTTGTGCTTTCTGTAGCGTATTTCGCTGCAGGCCATATTGCGTGCCTCACAGGAATGAAAACGGAACATGCGAGGAAATACTTCTATGAAGTCTTTGTTATTTCCGGGGAATCGATGACCAGTGCCCATTACTCGCGGGTGCTTGGACACTACAACTCGCTCTACTTGGGATTGGATCTTAAGCTTGCCAATTTCAGGCAACTGATGGCCTGCATGCTTATCTCTCTCACGAATTCAAGTTTTTTCGACATCGATGATGAAGATATAGACAATACATGGCTTCATCAATCATTTGGTCATTCAGTGGAAGTCGGCAGAGCTCATTACGGTATTGAAGTTCGCAATAGTACTGAAGAGCTGTCGACCGATGCGATTTCACTCATGCAGGGAGTGTGTTTCCGATGGCAACGAGTAATCAAGCTTCTTCACCCAGCCTTGGCTATCAGAGATAAAGGAAAACAACCAGTATGTGCTTTAATTCTAGACTAATGGCGCATTACTTATCCCACCACTTTTTCAGATATCAGGTTCTGATACCGGGAGCGAGAATTTGGATCTCGCTTTGAAGGCCTACTTCGAGGCTTCACGAAGGATTATGGAAACATCTTTCGCGAATCTCTCAGAACAAACCGCCCTTACCATCAGACGCGAAATAGAAGCATTTGGGACCACTGTGTTTGCCAAAGAAAATGACAACACAGCTCTTGAAATACTGAATGCTGGTCGACTAGCTGCTGTACACCCAGCCACTCTTCGTGCTCTTCGAGATGTTCTCAGATCTCCAGCCGCCAAATTCACTAGTCCGGAGCAGGCAGAGCTCATCAACAGTGTGTGCAGTACCCACCATGTCATTGCAGTTCTGGAGACCGGAGGAGGCAAGAGTGCATCGTTTTTCAGTGCACCCAAGCTCTGCCCAGGATCGCTTTTCATTGTCGTCAGTCCATTGAATGCTTTAACACACGACCTTCACCAGCGAATGCAAGCTACAAACCTCAAGGGTGGGATATGGTCATCAGCCATTCAGTGGGATATTCACACAGCCGAGATTGTTATTGTCCCTGCTCATAAAGTGGGGACCGATAATTTTACCCGGTGGCTAAATAATCCGGAGATTCTGAAGAGGCTTAAAAGGATTTTTGTCGATGAATGTCACAAAATCCTGACCGACAAGGACTTTCGGGAATGTTTCCAACATTTCAACAATTTAACTGCTACAAGTGTACCGATGACATTTCTCTCAGGTTCCTTGATGCCATCATCAGTCCTGGAAATGCTGCGTATGATGGGGATCCAAGACCGAAAACTGGTGGACGAAATCCGTCGTTACACAGGCCGTCCGAATATCAAGTACATCTGTACATCTCTGGGTCGTATTGGACTAGAGGATATCCTGAAGAATGTGCAAGATCTGGTGACTCAACTTTCTCTTCGTTTTTCGACTGAAGCAGATCGGGGGATTATTTTCACAAAAACCATTGAACAGGCTGAGGAAGTGGAGAAGATGCTCAAGTGCTGTCGCTATGTTGCTCAGATGGATGTGGATCATCTGCTGAATCTTCAACTCAAAGGGGAATCACATAAAAGATGGCGTGATGGATGGCAACCTAAAGACAAGTGGATGGTCGCCACACAGGCCTTTGGTCAAGGGGTGGACTATTCCTCTGTCCGTTTCATAATCCATGTAAACCCGATGGATTTGATCAATTTCATTCAAGAGACCGGACGGGCAGGACGTGATGGTAAAATGGCTGAGTGCCACTGTCTTTGGACAGCACTTCCTCCGGCATTATCCAGTGGCAGTCCTGACCATGTAGGTCGAGATGCAATGCGGCAATTTCTACAAACGACACAATGTCTTCGTCTCACATTTGCACCACTCGACTTGGTTGCACATTCCTGTGTTTCTCTTAATGGTGAGCTATGTCACAACTGTGAAAGCATGTCCGAAGTGCGTAAAAAAAATTCTTTTTTTCGATATACACTCATAAATCTTGTCTTGATAGAAACCTTTTCAGTGGTTTCTCCCTAATCCTCCCCGATTTGACAAACCTCTGGTTGAAACCAACACTGAGTCTGGGGAGCTTAGAAAAGTGCCCATGTCTGTTGCCACTAACTCGGCAGAAATCAACAAAATTACTGCTGAAGGGTTTGCTCAGTTATCAGCTTTCAAAGACATCCTCATATGCATTGTTGCTACTGGATGTGTGGATTGTTGGTTAGATCAAAAGGTTCATGGTCCTGATGCAGATCATGCCGAAGAACGATTCTGGGCCCACCAGGATCAACTAGCTCTACTTTCTGATCTTTCATACAACCCAAAATGGCCTTTCTGCTACCGATGCTGGGTCCCATTTCGTGAGCCATGTGGTCATCCTCCACCAGACCGGGATGCTGGCATAGATCCTGAAAAATGTCCTTTCAAGCTTGATGGGCAGCCCAAGATTGTTCAGACATTAATTCTCTTGATGTTTAATAAGGGAGACCCTCAAAACAGGCAGGTTTATGGGTTGTCTGAAAAATTGGGAGCGGAAAGATGGAATTCAGTTGGCGAGCTTCAAGCTTGGTTCAAGAAGACTGCTGAAAATCCCGCTATGGTCCCTAATCACATACAGTTTATTTTGGCATACTGTGATACCTTTAGACCCCTTGAGAAGCTTTAATTTAGTTTTTTTACATATGACCATACAAATATGATACATTGCATCATTTTTGGAAAACCTTACAATAACCCTGTCTGAATCCTACTCAAATAATGAAGTAAAGTGAGCCACTGCAAGCATGGCAATTACGAGGCCTGGAATGGCTCATAAACAGTTACCAAGCTGAGGAAGGGGCTTCTAACCCGACTTGGTGCTGGAGACGCAGAACTTATAAAGTTGAGCTTTTCCTACAGTGTTGCTGTGTTTGGCATTTGATTTTAGAGACGACTATAGGATTACAATGTGAATTCGTTCTGGGATATCGGACGGAGCTAAGAAGAATGGAAGGTCGCCACTCTTGCGATGAGTCTCTCTCTATTCACGAAGGGAGGACTTGTCTTTATTCAACCCAGTTGTGTAGGTGATCAGGGTCTTAGATAGATCCTCTTATCTGAGTCCTAGTACGGCCTTCTTCCTTCATTTCAGACTTGTACCAACACTTCATTCAAGAACCCTAAGTAAGAACATCTCTAAGGGCAGGGGGTTGAAATTAGTGGAAACATGACAATACTGAGGAAGGAGAAGCTAGCCCAAGCAAGGGCTGAGGTCTCAGTCGCGTGAAGGAAAGGAAAGTAACGGTTAGCAGAAAACCGTTTGACAGAAATGTAAAATAGTTTTGGAGTCTATAGACGTGTCCGATATTCCAAATGGAGAATACATCTAGAAAATGACACAGCCACCTGCACGAGTCGAGTTTAGTAAGAACGAGCCGGCCTCGTAATCGGAAGTGAATATAAATAAGTAGTGTGCGAGCTCGGACATTGATTAAATGACATACGATAGTCCTTCCCGTGACTGCTATTATTCATGCTGGTAAACTTAGGTGCCTAGAAAGTCGTTCATAACCAGTTGACTCTTATGCATGTAACAAACGAACCTCGTTTTCAAAATTCGCTGCAGCCGGCCAATCCATTTCCCGCTCATTCTCCATCTCAACATTATCATCATCATGCTCTTCCTCAAGTTCATCTTCCTGGTCATCTTTCATGGTAGATATACCGTCCATAGAGTCACCTTCTATAAGTTCTAGAATATTTTATGAGTGATTTACTGATTTTCGTAGAATTGAAAATTGTGTACATACCTTCCTCAGAGTCAGATTCACGGACAACTGCTGGCCTCCCTCCTAAAAATGGTAAGCAGTGTATAGATTTATTAGTCTTTACTTACTTCGTTTTGACGCATTCCTTGTTTTTCATCATAAAAGTCAGAGCTCAAAGTTTGTTCGCAGTGACCCGCTCACCAGTAGCCACTTCAGATTTTGCCACTCTTGAGGACACCTCTTGTTCCAACAGTCGTATCTTCAAAGGTAGCTTACTAGGAAGTGATGACTACTATGCTCATTTTTTCGTGCCTAGCCCCTAAGATCAAGTCACAATTTGTGAGTGAGCAATTTCTGCCCCCTTTCAGTGTTTACAACGTTACCAAACAGCGGGTTTCAACAATATGATCGTCTCGACAAAGTCGAAAAGAAGTTCAAATCTATCTCGACATACGCCGAAAAAAAACATTTTTGCATTTTCATCTACTAGTAATACATTGACAAAATTGTTCCCACTCTTTGTAGGCTCACAAGAGTCCACAAACCGACATCAAAAGCTGACTGGTCAAACAAGTCGATAGATCAATAAAAAATGCACTACATACATACTTTTTGTAGAAAAAGAAAAAAATCAAATCAAATCAAAGCTGCCCATAAACGACTTTCCCATCCATACCAGTAGCCAACACCTCCACTCGCAAAACCTCCTTCGGTTCAATCTTTATAATGTCTTTTGACAGCACCATGTAGTTGGCTTTCTTTCCTGGTCCGAGAGACCCAAATAAGTCTTCCAAGAAACTGGCATACGCAGGGTCAATAGTCATTCCTGATGCAAGTTAATATAAATGGGTATTGGTCGATGTTAAGAGCATGTTTAAGGTATATGAACAATAGACAGTTGGGGACACACATACCTCAGAGTGCTTAGATACGAGTCAGTTTCTGGTCTGGCAACCTTTTTAAATCCAGCATTGAAAGAAAATTGAGTAAATAAACAAAACCCATACCATCCTCCAGGCCCATGAGGACTTACCCTCCTTATCAGCTCTAGTAATTGCAGCATAAAATCCTTCAAGAGGGTTAATACTCTCCACCGGTATATCCGATCCCAAAGTTATTCTAGCACCAGATTTGATCATTTTACGAAAAGCATATAGACCGTGAACGTGTTTTGGACCCTTTGGGGGGAGGGAAAGTGTGTGGAGGGAGGGAAAAGAGAGAAGGGGATTAAATATAAGGAGGGTAAGGACGAGTATAAAGGAGCGGGAAAAGAGAGACAAAGTTAAGAGATCAACATATGAGACGTTGTTCGCCGTACCATATATCATCCGTACTAAGGAGATTAAAAAAGAAAATCATATAAAGGGGTTTAAAGGGAAACAAAAGAAAAGGAGACTTTACGCATGCGTAGGCTGAATACTGGCAATCACTAATATATACATAACACATTAGCTCTCTCTCTGAAACAAACACTTTTTCACACCGGGTCGCCCAATCCGTTCCGAATCCTTCTCAGTCATAATTTGTACATGTTTGATTCTCGGTCAAGCAATTTGATATCTATACCTTCTTTTACTACTTTTTTGAACGCATCGAGAACGATACCATTGGCTCGGTCACCAATCGCGTGGGCGTTCTGGATAGTTATGTATATAGTTCAAGGGATAAAATGGATGGAGAGATGTTAAGCGTTGGGACCAAGAAAAAAAAGGAGAAGAAGAAATTACAAAAGCAAAAGGCAAGAGATTTATTGCAGATGAATAAACTCCTTGATGATATAGAAGAAGAAGGGGTACTGAGAATACAACTCACCACTTGCCAACAGTCCTTCTTAGACCTAGGAACAACCTCGTTCAACAAGCCCGCAGAAAGACGCATGAACCCAAAGTTGGTAGGGTCATCTATGATCTGAGTAAGACTCATATAACTTTGCGTGTGCACCAGAAGGTATATTGATTTCAGTAGTCCCCCATTGAAGCATTATGAAAAGAAAAAACTCATGTATGCACCTCCAGAACGCATCACACCTGTTTCACAAAAGATAGACAAAAGAAATGAGTAATACCAATTTATATAAATACATACTATAAGGCACTTTGTAATACTCACCATCACATATAATCAACCTGCCATGTTCCAATTTCTCAGTCGAGTTTCTCCAATAGAGAACAGAGTTACGAAAACTGTGCATTGCATAGATTTGGATCTAGATAGACATGTATAAAAATGTTGAATGAAATGTGAGAGGGAGAGGCAAGAGAAGGGTGTTAGTGAAAAGCGGAACGGTGGTTAGGTCTTGGTGCTAAGAAGGAAGGAAGGAAGGAAGGAAGAGGGACCAAAGAGTTTATTACTCACAGGTAGATCCCCGTACTTCTTTGTACGTCTAAACCACACAAGAAATTCGGAAACAGTCGACTGAATAAACAGAAGGAAGTCTCTTGTAAAACTCTAAAGTGTCAGGTAAGAACCCAGCATCATGCATAGCAGTGATACCATTTTTCAAAGCGTCTTCGACAGTGAAAGAAAACCGTTGTTCGTAAACCTTGTCAAGTGTAGCAGTTTTGATGAATTCTTGAGCTGAGTCGAGGAAGATTCCTTTTTGTGTGCAGCATTTTTCTGCTCCTATAAACATCACTCTTGACAAAGGAGGACAAAGGTCAATCAACTTCGATGGCGTATAGACTTCTATCGATGCATTCTCACAAACAAAAGCACACTGATATAAAAAGGCTCAGAAGCTTGAGAGCTTGAGATCCCAGAAATGACAATGATTCCATTTCCAAGTTGACTTGACACGAGCACATGACTTGATCCGAGCATCTTCACCTCTAACTTTGACCTCGATCACCCCCACCTCTCCCTAACTCTTTCACATTTCTTCACTTATTTATTAACAAAAGTCATCATATCGGCTTTCCATTCTATCCTATTTCCAGAGTCCAACGGGCCTATTAAGTAGAGGTGGGCCATCGCTTTGCGTAGTAAATACGAGGCCAGTTTGGAAAAATTGAGAACGATTCAAGTGCCCTCGGGTTCCTCCAGTACTAAATGAGGTAAGTACCTGGGAACTTCTGTGGTCAAGTTTAGGAAAAGTCCCTAAAGGGCCTTGTAGTTGGATTTTCCATTCACCAATTCCTCAACGTAATTTCGTTACACATAATGAACTCTCTGGAATCGGTTTCAACAATGGCGTTTAGCCTCATTTTGTCTTGCTCCGTGGCAGCAATCATTTCGTGACGCGCTGATTAAAGCTTGAAAGTACATCTCACTGCTTTTCTCAAAAAATTGTTCTTCAAGACAAAAAGGGCAAGACAAGACGAGTCTGAGGCACCACGCAACTTACACAACATTTACACATGATTTTGGTTCTTTCTGAGGCGCCATGCAACTTACGCACAATTTACACATGACTTTCACAAGAACGGAGTCTTGGGTTGAGCTTTTGACACGACACCGCGGTCACGTGATGAATGAATGGCTTCGCGCTTAGGAATGAATGGCTTCGCGCTTAGGAATGAATGGATTTCGTTACTCTCTGGAATCAACAATGGCGTTTAGCCTCATTTTGTCTTGCTCCGTGGCAGCATTCTTCTCGTGACGTGCTGATTAAAGCTTGAAGATTGTACAGATACAGACGGATTGTTTTCAAATTAGAGGAGTGAGAGATTATTTGTTGGGAAAATCAAGATTGAAGACTGAACATTTCTTTCTTTTTTTATCCCAACAAGATGTATATACGACAGAGACCAATCACAAGCCCAAACTCAAGCTCAAGGTGAACACCCACCACAAGGCCTCTACACCGTTTATATCTCTGCAACAGCAGCTGAACCTGTGCAACCCAGGTGAGTATCCCTTGGTGTTTGTATACACCTGATGAATTCTCTTTTCTGCTTCAATTCCATGACAGTCACTTCAAGAGACTCATATCCAGAAAGGCTTCAAACTTGGCGTCAGGGGTAGAAGCATTGCAGGCTGCGTATTTGCTGCAATTATTGATGAGATAGGAGCCAAATCATTAGTTGTCATTCTTTTGCCTCCTATCGCATGATCAGTGTCTATAGATATTGAGGGAGGGTCAGAACTCTGGAGGGTTTCTGTTTTTTACTGTCTCCATTGAACTCATGACCTCACTCTACTCTGCCATTGATCAGTCCTTGCCTTCGGCTCGCACCTCAATACTAAGATGAGGCATTGATTAGTCCGAAGGTTCATGGAGGTCTGAGCCGATCCTCGCCTTCGGCTCAGATCTCACTTCTACTCTGCCATTTGGCTCAGACCCTTTTATCTACTCTTTCATTGATCAGTCCTCGCCTTCGGCTCGGACCTCATTCCGTTTTGTTCTTGTAAGAGTTTAGAGCCGATCCTCGCCTTCGGCTCAGATCTCACTCTACTCTGCCATTGATTGGTCTGAGCCTTCGGCTCAGACCCTTTTATCTACTCTTTCATTGATCAGTCCTCGCCTTCGGCTCGGACCTCACTCCGTTTTGTTCTTGTAAGAGTTTAGAGCCGATCCTCGCCTTCGGCTCAGATCTCACTTCTACTCTGCCATTTGGCTCAGACCCTTTTATCTACTCTTTCATTGATCAGTCCTCGCCTTCGGCTCGGACCTCATTCCGTTTTGTTCTTGTAAGAGTTTAGAGCCGATCCTCGCCTTCGGCTCAGATCTCACTCTACTCTGCCATTGATTGGTCTGAGCCTTCGGCTCAGAACCTTTTATCTACTCTTTCATTGATCAGTCCTCGCCTTCGGCTCGGACCTCATTCCATTTTGTACTTGTAAGAGTTTAGGGCAGGTCGAGTTGACTTAGGTAATTTACTCCTCTGGTTTTTTTCTTTTAGAGCGGAGTCTCAAATGACTTAGCAGAATTCCCCCTCCACTTTTTTTGTATGAGTAGAGCGGAGTCTCAAATGACTTAGCAGAATTCCCCCTCCACTTTTTTTGCTTTAGGGCAAAAAGAGTTTAGGGCAGGTCGAGTTGACTTAGCAGAATTCCCCCTCCACTTTTTTGCTTTAGGACCTCGGAATTTGCTTTAGGGCAGGTTGAGAATCGCTTTAGGGCAGGTTGAGGATCGCTTTAGGGCAGGTCTGGTTTTTTTCTTTTAGAGCGGAGTCTCAAATGACTTAGCAGAATTCCCCCTCCACTTTTTTTAGAACGGAGTCTCAAATGACTTAGTGAAATTCCCCCTCCACTTTTTTCAGAACGGAGGGATCGAGTCTTTGGTCTTTTGACACGACCCCCGCGGTCACGTGATGAATGAATGGCTTCGCGCTTAGGAAATGAATGGCTTCGCGCTTAGGGAATGAATGGCTTCGCGCTTAGCTTCAAGCGGGCGTATGGACCATTCGCCGTCCCGCATATGAGTAGATAAGGTTGAAGAATATAGGTCTAAGGACCTCTTGATGGGTTTTCTTCTCTCTTAAATTCAAGTTCGAGATTCAGTATTTGATATCCAGTGATAATTCTTCATAGTTGGGCAGTCTGCTGTTTGAGTATACATCGTCTATGAGGTGAACAGTAAATACTAGATGAATGTTCAAGTCATTCAATGTCTCAACGTACAGTTCAAGGAATTGGTCTGATACATGCTGCTCTATAAACCGAGTTCAAGAAAGGTTTTGTGATTAGAGTTTAGATGGTGAACATTGCTTGAGTGTTGATGAATGGATGCTTTAAAACACTTAAGTTGTGTTGACATAAAACAGGCCAAAAAGGTTTTCGAAACGTATCGGCTTGAAGTTACTTCAATTTCATGTTGACGAACCACTTTAACTTTCAAGCCAAACGAGTTCATTCCAAGGAATGACATATGGGTGTGAAGAAAATAATATTCATAGACATGACGCCTCAAAGAATACTCAATTGACAAAACAAACTATAGAATTTTAGCGGTACTTCAAAGCTAGAAGTTGCGCAAATAGTCCCCAACGAAACGCTTTAATAAGTCAGAAACATCCATCCCAACTTGATCATATCCGAATCCCTTCGCGAGCTTCACTGAAATGTCTCCACCTTTCGCCAACAGGGTAGTCTCGATGAATCGATGCTGTAGAGAGTCAGTATTAAACATTCACGTAAGATTATCAAGGTTCACGTACCTGGTAAGGTTTCCGGCTAGTGTCATGGTAGACGACAAACCTGAATTCCCCTTGGTCATTCTTTTGACCATACTGGAACTTGTCAGTGATAGTAACTCTGGCAGTGTTACCTGATGAACATGGTAGTGCTTCAATAAATGGTCTTTAGAGCGGAAATTAAGGACTGACCATCGACGGTGGCGAACTTGCTCAGCTCATTGTCGAGCCAGTTCTTCTGAACAAAGAAGTTAACGTCTGCGTTATCTGAATCAAACCATATACCAGTCATTTTCTTGTGAAACAACGAGGACAGATCAAGCTGATGGTACCTACCACGAGAGGTGTTCTTTGCAGGAATAGCGTAGTAAGGCTCTGATTTAGACGAAAGATTCTGGGACCAGGTGACAGTAATCTCGCGCTTGTTGTCGAGAGTGAAAGAGATGATGTCTCCTTTCTGGATGGGGGCCATTGCTATGATTTGATAAGAGGAGAGGTCGAGAAAGCTCAAGTTGAGTGATTGTTAAGATATGAGGAGAATGATTAAGTGAAGAAAGAGTTGGAAACAAAGACTATTTATACGTTCGGTGTATGGAGTCTAGATCTCAAGGTCTCAAGAGCGTATGTGGTGGCAGGTAACTCCTTGGGACGAATGGGTGTTCCTGTCAAAAAGTCGTTGACGGTGAGGAGTGTGGACGGATCCGCTTAACGAAGAGTGCCTGTACTCAGAGCCGAAGTCAAGTCAGCCACAAAACTGTCACGCGGCCGTTCCTAGTTGACTGAATTCCTTTGAGGAAGAAAGCCTTTTGTTCTAGGTTCATTGTAATTTCTCCTTACATGAATTACCTCTGTAGTCTTAGTCTACGGATCACTGGTTCATTGCATTTTGTGATTCAGATCGTAATTAGATGTTGACGAAGTACTTGATTCAAGAACAAGCCCTTAAATTCACAAGACTGCCGATGCTTAGTTGTTCTCCAAGACTGATTTTTGAGTTCAAGAATTATATCTCAGGTCTATTGGCCCTGGCCCTACCATTTTGACCGACGTTATTAACCTTCTAGATTCATACGCCTCAATGTGGTTTGTTCTGTCCTCATTCTAAATTATTACATCCACCGGAGACATGAGTACCGACATCTAAGTAAGACAGGGGGAGGAGCAGGAGGAATTGAACGTTAAATATACTTCAACAGAGTCGGATTCTCCGTGGCTCGAGAATTTGAATTTTGTTGTTAGATCTGACGGTGTTGAAAGAGTTTCTTAATCAGGTATTCGAAAGGCGTGTTCCTTGTGTAGTTTGACTTCGAGGGGATGATACAGTTCACAAGACTAGAGCCTCGGTGATAAATAACTCGCGAGAGCTGGATAGTACATCGAACCAATGAACCTCAGCGACGAGAGAAAGGTTCAGCTTTAGTGATTGCCGACTCGGATGCTTCCCATTCGATGCCGGCCCAGGTAGTGACAGATGATATGCCGACTCATCGGTTGCGGGTTCTTTGGTCATTGGGGCCTTTGAGAATTTACGAGTCGGATTTATGATTGGAGGAATTTCCAAATGAACGTAGCTCTAGCACCTACAAACAGGGCTACGCACAAAAATAATGAAAGCCAGACTTGAGGCTGTCGAAATTTTATTCTCCGACACGGTAAACATTAGGGCAAAAATACGTCAATCTCACCCGAACCCACATTGAGAGACGAATTCTTGGCAATGTTGATCACTGGGATACCGCCAAAGACGAAAAGCATGAAGGTGAGTAGTAGAGAATGTAAGTTGTGGAAATGAGAAAATTTCACCAAATTCACTGAACGTCGGTGATTAGATCCGAGTCGATTGAAAGCGCTTGAGCCTGAGCGACTCTTCGGCTCTTCCTAGTCCTCTCAAACGAAGTCCAGGGACTCTGAAATAAGCGAGTTCATTCTGCCTCTCCGCCGTCAATGATATTGACATTTCTACACAGTCCGTGGCACTGACTATTGACTACTTTTCTCGAGATTACAATACATTGTTCTATGATTTCTGTTTGCCCTACACGGGATGTCGGATTCAGGTTTTGAGCCCGAGAGTTCCTTGAAGCCCCGGTCCATGCGAACCCGCCAGCGAAGCAACTCCTTCGATTGCGATAAGATTAAAAACACTCCAAGCTGAAACCTATAAATACTCCTTTGTACGAGTCGTTTCATCTCGTCCTCGACCGTCCTCTTTGCACTACGATCCCGTCCCATCATAATATGCATTCAGCCACACTCCCCATTTCTGATGCTGATTCCTGCAATGCATCTTCTCCAATAGCGGCCCTTCCGTACCGCGGCCCACCTAGAGAGAATGACGGTGCACAGGAAAAATATCAACATCAGGAAGACGGAGCTAGTATGCATGAAAGCCAGCTTTGGAAAATTCGGTACGACTTTCTTCTTTCGCATAGCTCTCACTTCGGCTAACTTTCACAATGACGCTCACTTCTTTAACAGACAATGGCTTCGAGAGCCAGCAGCAGAGTTCGCAGGTGTCATGATCCTCGTTATATTCGGTGCAGGCGTTGGCTGTCAAGCCAACCTGTCGACCAACACCGGGGTGGCTTCTTCCCCAAATGGGGACCCCGCAACGTTTGCCTTTGGTTGGGCTGTCGGTGAGTTGTCTTGTCTTTTGCACTGTTTTTATTTATACATTATTGGATCAAGGTCTTTCTCTTGCGGTGTGGATTAGCGCCGGTATATCTGGCGGTCATGTTAACCCTGCGGTAAGCTCAAAATAAAATGATGAAGCTGGAAACAAAGGATGACCATCCGCTGCTTTCTTTTTTCGTTTTACCTCAGGTTACTTTATCACTTGCGATCTTCCGTGGTTTTCCTTGGCGTAAAGTACCTGGTAAGCTCCAACTATGATCACGCTCACTACGTTTGTTTCGATAATCGCTATGTCTAGTATACATGATCGCCCAATTACTTGGCGGAATCGTCGGTGCCGGAATTATTTACGCTAATTACTTTCACGCCATTGACATCGTCGAGGGTGGACGTGAGATACGTACACTTGCTACTGCTGGTATTTTCTCTACGTTTGCTGTGAGTTTGATTCGTTCTAGAAATCAGAAATAATTTCGGGTACTAACGGGTGTCATTCTTTCAATCACCAAGGCCGGTTACGAAACGAATGTTTCTGCGTTCTTCAGCGAGTTTTTGGCGACTGCCATTCTTCTCTTCGTCATTCTCGCTGCAACAGACAAGCGCAACGCGCCTCCTCCATATGGTTTGCTTCCTCTTGTGATATTTGTCGTGACGTTGGGAATCGCTGCCTCGCTTGGCATGAACACTGGTAAGTGCTAGTGATAACTCAGTATAGCTCTTTACTTACACATCAAATCAAACAGGGTTCGCTATTAACCCTGCTCGGGATTTAGGTCCACGCATGCTCATGGCTATGGTTGGCTATGATAAAGAGATATGGAACTTCAGAAAGTAAGTAAACTAGTACAGGTTTCGTTCTGTTCTTTGTGTTCACAGTCACTTTTTACATTGTTTAGCCAATATTGGTTGTGGTGCCCAATAATTGCTCCTTTCTTAGGTGCTATGGCCGGAACTGCCTTCTACGACTCAATGTTATTCACTGGACAAGAGAGTTTTATCGTTAGGGCGTAAGGATTATGACTTACTCCTTTTCTATTTCTTTCTTTGGCTAATCTGAGATTTTTTCTTTATATAGTATGGCTCCACTCTATCTTCCTGAAGGCCGGGCAGATGATGTGGTTTAAAGCCATCTACTTTTTCCTTTAAGAAGATAATTCACGATTCTTTACGACGCAACGACCTTTCTTTCACTGGATTGAACCGTACGAAAAATTTTGTGCGCGAATGTTTATGACTTATCGGAGATTTGTTTTCCAGCTGCTTCCATTGGTTTACTCATTTGGGTTATTTGGGTTATTATTCTGTGTTACTTTTCACGTTTACGAACCGTATTTTAATGTTTTTGGCACATCGAGAAACTTCGTTCTCTTAATACATTGCAAGTCCAAAAAATTTGCCACATTAGTACTTAACTTGGGTTCATTTCTTTCGTTCCTCTCTGGCCCGTTGCAATATCATACTACTTTTCTTACACACACGAAGAAACATCATTCTACTTATTCACTTTATATTGCAGATGGGAAAAGATGGGCATAGTAGCTCGAATTGTAGTGCTCACACCAAGAGCACACTAAGCGGCGCAGCAGTGGTCGTCAATGCAGGCATCAATGATTCACTAATACAGGGCGAATCTCAAGTTCGGCCATGGAAACGTTACGTCTTTGGTCGCAGAGAACGGGAAGACAACGCTCATCGCATTACATACCTTTTCTCAAGAGAAAAAACCTTAAAGCCAAGAACAGCAAACAATGAAAAGTGCAAGGGGAAGATCGTGATTAAAAAGCCAACAAGCGTCTACTTAAATCAAAAAAAAACATCGCTGATGAAGGAGGTAAAAGAATGGGTAAATACAAAGGTTGGTGGGGGAGTCCATCTCCTAGTGCAAGTTTACAAAAAACAATAAACAATAGTGGGTGGGGGGATGTTTTATGTTTGTTTTCAAGTCCGCAAATTCAGCTATGTAATAGTAATAAAAGTTTTACTCGCTTCAGTGAAGGGAAAGGAGTTCCCGACGGGCCTTCATACTCCTGAGACCGAGAATTTTCGAGAGGTCGCCAGTGTTCTTGCCTGATGAGACTTGGTTGATGATGTTGCTCAAATCGCCGAGATCACCTGCACCGGCCTAAGGAGAACGAAGAGAAAATGAAAAAGTCATGAGATCAGTTATCCCTGGTCGGAGTGATGAGAGGTGGGGTAGGAAAAAAAAGAAACGTACCGCGTTACCAGCTCCTTGAGCAGCTGCGGGGTCAGCAGCACCAGCACCAGCTTGTTGAGCAGCGGCGGGATCAGCAGCTCCGGCATTGGCAGCTCCAGCAGCAGCAGCAGGGTCAGCAGCACCGGCATTGGCAGCACCGGCACCAGCAGCACTACCACCTTTCTTGCCCTTCTTTCCAGAGGCAGCAGCAGCAGCAGGGTCGGCGGCGGCGGCGGCAGCGGGATCAGCAGCGGCGGGGTCAACAGCAGTGGCATTTCCAGCAGCACCGGCAGCAGCGGGGTCAGCTACTGTGGCATTTCCCTATAGTAGAAAGTAAACGGTAAAGTGAGAATTGAGATAAATGCGGGTTAGGAAAGGGAAGAAAGGACTTACTGCAGCACCTGCGTCGGCAGCACCAGCATTGGTAGCTCCGGCGTCAGCAGCACCAGCGTTAGCAGCTCCGGCGTTAGCGTTTCCCTAAAAAAAATTCAACCATCGAAGGATGAGAAAACATCGTACGAAAAGTTTTGAGAATTGAAGATCACATACTGCGTTTCCGGCGTTCTTGCCTTTACGTCCTTTTCGTCCGGTACCAGCAGCAGCAGCAGCGTTACCCGCGGCGTCAGTAGCAGCAGCAGCTCCTGCAGCGTCGGTCACTGTAACAGTCTGTACCAATCGAAAGTTAAGAGTAATCAGTACTTCAGAAAAACAAGTAATGAAAAAAAGACACGTACCACAGTCACAGTAGCAGCACCAGCAACATCAGTTGCGTTACCAGCACCAGTCAAATCAGTGACGGTAGCTCCAGTAGCGTCAGTCACGGTCGCGTTCAAGCCGCTCAAGTCGGTCGCGGTGGCATCTGCAGCACCTGCAGCATCGGTAGCAGTCGCATTGAGACCAGTGAGATCGGTAGCGGTAGCGTCAGCAGCACCAGCGACGTCTGTTACAGTCACGTCCTGACCATCGGTAGCGATAGCGGTGGCATCTGCGACTGCGTCGGTTATAGTAGCGTCGGCGGCACCAGCATTGGCCTTAAGAAAGAATAACAGAATCAGATAACTGACACGCATATGGGTTTGGGATGAGGAGAAAAAAGGGACGTACGTTGTTGTTGTTGTTATCACCACCTTTCTTAGGGCTGCGAACCATGAGGGCGCCATTTTGAGGAGTAGGTACAGCGGTGACCGACATGGCCAAAGAGACGAAGAAGGGGAGCAAGGAGTATTTGAACAACATCTTGGCGAAGGAGACGAAAAGAAAAGGTCTAGTAGGGCGTTCAAAGAGTGTTTTACTCGTGAAGAAAAGTGCTCTGCACAAATATTACGAAGGCTGAAGCTTCTAGGAAGAGGGGAACTTGAGATTGAACGAGTAGTTGAGAGCACTAGAAAGAATGGGGAGGACCGATCTCGGATCGAAAAAAAAAAGGAAATAGCGACGTCTAAAAGAAAAAAGAGGATGCGGCTTCAACCAGACCCAAGGAGCACGATGGAAAAGACCTTCGAAGTCTGGGGTGAGGTATATATAGGTTAACTCCAGGCTTGGACACGTAGAATTGAAGAAGCGAAGCATCATTGGAGTAGATCATGGAGCCAAGTTTGTTAGTCGGACGTTGCCTAGAAACCAGGGTCTTCGTTCTCTTGATCACGAGCGGTAGGATTTACGCGACTTCAGTTTCGGACGAGACGACGACTTGGATTTGGATGACGTAGCGGAGGTAGAAGATGTCGTAGGAGGAGAGGATTTCTTGGGTGTCAACGCTGAAGCGGACGCACTCGAGTCACCACCGTTGTTGCCATTGATGCACTCCTCGGTTCCATCATCATCACTTTCATCAACACCTTCACCTTCGCCTTCTTCCTCCTGTTCTTCTCTCAACTCCCTTTCTCTATCCATCTGCCGCAGCGTACCTGTCAACGTAGCTTGAGGGTTTCTCTTTTGCATCGTCGAAGACTCTGGGGTCAGCAGAGCCAAATCCGAATCACCTGCTCCGTACCCTCTAAGACCGGAGCCTAACCTGTTGTTCGGGCCAAAGTTGGTTGCAGAAGGAGAACCGTCCGGCATGACCAACGATGGGGGCCGGGGTCTTCCGGTCGTCGTACCATCTCCGACCTGGACAGAGTCCAAGAGGGAAGGAAGAGTTGGGATAGGCGGAAGAGGAGTATGGATAATAGGTGACGCGGTAGGAAGTTGGAGGGCCTTGAAGTTGCGGTTTTTGCGTAAAGACCCAGGACCGTTTCGGAGGCTAGAAGAGGTAGGAACAGGTCAAGTCGGAAAAGGGCTACAGAGCGCTCTGCAGAAAAAGTGAAGCGGTAGGTAAAGGGTATCAAAGATGAGTCATCCAAATAAACAACAGATCTATGTAGACACTTTCTTTCCCGTCTTCATATGCCACCAGAACTTGAAAGCTTGAAAGTAACGTCAGTACACATTTTATCTATCTTTATGAATCGTATGTCTCACAGAAGATCCTACAGATACCACACTTTAATTGCGCGGTTTTACTTGCGTGGAAAGACAAAGTCGTTACACAGATGGATCTCCTTTACGTGCGTCGTTCTTTCTTTCTACTGCTTTACTCTCAACTATCGCTGAAAAATGATGGCAGTGATGCTCTTATACCGAACCCTTGGACCTCGATAAAATAGATAGCAAACACAACAAACGGGCATGGCTTGATGTTTGGATGAGATGTTTGGCCGTGGATGTGATATGATACACCCGTATGCATCTTCCTTTCTCTTTTTTTTCAAGTTCTCGAAGATGCATGATATTTTGAAGTCACCATCGCATCTCAGGCTTTCAATTTCGGTTGTTCGTAGTGGACAATGCTTTCTGAGACAACAGCATTCGTCAACTTCTGTCTCACAATTCCAGAAAAAAGACATCACTTGTTTCGCCGTTGCTTCAAGCCAACTTTTTTTCGTACAAAGTGTAGGATTTTGACGATTCTGGATGTATTTGGTGAGCTCTCTTCTCTTGTTCTAGTTTTACGTCGGATGTCGTATCAGCAACTTCACTCCTACTCCGTCTACCGTGACACAACTACATGTTCTCTCCGCGGCTTCCATTCTCGCCTGCCCTCAACTGGAACGGACTGAACAATTGTAACCATACGAGCTTTCGACTATTTGAATATCCCTCCAGTCCACCCTCGCGATTCTTGACAACGAGAGCTCGCACAACTGGGAAGGGCCCTGAAAGCATAACCTCATTCTCTATATCCTACTGCTACTTCGAAGAGAATGTCGGACGATATGGACACAGACGCGGACAGAGCACCACTGTGACATATACCCGTGTCGTGCCAAAGGTCCACAAGCCCTAGTTAGTACTATATACAACTCCAAATTCCAGAGTCGCAGAGGCCGCGTAGGTACACACAGATCATATGTTTCGGTGATCTGTATACGTCAATACACACTACCAAAACCCGATTCTACGGCCTAAGTCCAACGCATGCGCAAAGGCTTATGGCTTTTCACGACGAGGAGCTAGTCATTGTTTGCAATGTAAATTAATGAAGAAGGTGTTAGTATCCCCAAACGTGCCAAGTCGACAACGATTGATCATAGAATTGACTGCAGTAGCTTGATCTAGTGAAATGATACAAGTACGTAGCCGAGTTGAAGAGGCCACCAATGCACATAGTATATGTTTGGCATTTTCTCAGTCATTTTGTGGTTCAATAAGAACAGACTACGTACATGATAATAATATTAATAGGCGTAGTATCGCCGTAGAACATCTTCTTAACGCAGTAATAAGTCTACTTCAATGTTTACCCGAGTTTTATTCTTCGTTTCAGCTGGAGTTGTTGGGCGTAGGAGAGTAAAGAAAAAAGAATTAAGTTATTAAAAATGCATACAGTCATAATTAGATAAAAAGTGTACCAAGCCATCACAAATTTCTTTACAACAACCCATTCCATCCTCGATTACACACCCTGTAACGCAGTATACCCGACTTCGACCCGGGCGCGAAGACTTAGAAATCACAATCCCCAACTATCCAACCTGTCTTCGACATACTTGAGCCCTTGCTTCCATTGGTTATCGAACATAATATGATGGCCTATGAGAAGTTTATGATACATAGCAGAAGCAGAAGTACGAGCGTCTTAATGTGCATAAATATTTAGAAGTAGCGTATAAACACACCTGAACCCTGAACAACGTCAAGCCCAATCTCGTTTCCATCGACGTTATCATACGCTTGCTTGACTCGTTTCATGATGTTTGGGCTCATCAAGCGGTCTTGTGAAGCGGTGATGAGATGGACTTTGCCGTTGACGGAGGATTTGACCTGTAAAAGCAAGACAAAAAAAGTTAACGCTTGGATCAAGACGAAAAGATGAACCAGCAGAGATATGGACCTCGAACGGAAATTAGGAACAAATGGAAAACGTAAAAAAAAGAAGGAGAAGAGAATAGCCAACGACAACGGCGGAACACACACCTTGGCCGGATCTGCAAAACTGAACATCATCGAAGCAGGCCAAGCGCCGTTTTCTTCGGGGTTCATCTGTTCAAAAAACTCTTCTACACTTTCATCATCCTCTTTCTCGGGTTTTCCGCTATTCTTGACAGAAGTCCTCAACAGTCGTTTCGAGTCACCGAAAAAAGCGCGCTTGACTAGATTGGGTGAGCTTAGAGGACTCATCGGGTCACAACCGTCCCAAATGAAACGGAAGGAGAACCAAGGGTCGAAGAGGGCCCAGTTTCTGAATGTTGGGGCACCACCGGATGGTGGGAAGGGAGCGAGGAGGATGAGAGCTTGTGGAGTGTGAGAAGAAGTTGGGACAGTGGTAGAGGAGAGATAGTATTGGGAGAGACCGCCTCCTGCTGAGTGACCTATGAGAACGGGGCGGTTTGAGGGTTTGGCGTTGGCGTTTGGGTTGATGAGATTGGTGATTGCGGTCAGGGCTGTGTCTAGGTCGTCGGCGAAGGAAGCTTTGGTGAGATGAGTGAAGTTGGGTGGACGAGTGGAGTTGCCGTGTGCTATATATAATGAAAAGTTTGGATGGGGAACGTTGAAGAGAAGAAACAAACGCACCACGAAGAGATATGCTGAACACCTTTCGTCTCCCTTGTTTCGCAAAGTAGTCCATCCAACGATCATAACATCGAGCACTACCCATTCCACCGTGAAGAAATACGAGGGGGGCACACGACTGATTTACATCCTCTGAGTTTATGTTTCCGCTCTCGATGATGGTCTTCCCGTCACGGTCAGTGTTCGTCAAGATCTCGAGCTTGTATTCCCATTCTTCCTCCTCATTATCCTTCCCTGCGTGCTCGAAATCGTCTTCAATAATCCGTTTAACGTCTCCTTTTTTCCCCGCATATACCCTCCTCAGACCCTTGGATAACGGTTTGGTCTTGACTTTCGACGTCTTGATGAGTTTACGAGCGACTGGACTCGGACCTGTCCGAAGTAGAGGGACCAAGGACGCGAGGATAGTGACCGCTTGGAAGGCAGCGAAACTGGCGATAGAGACAGTGCATATCGTCAACGCTAGTCGGAGGGGAGGGTTGGTTGGGAAGGAGAGAGCAGGCATTTGGCGTTAGAATTGACACGGAGGCACGGCGACCAACGTTTTCTAGGCATTGGATTCCGATGTGCTCCGACCTCGGCTTATCCTAAGCACCGTACCACTTAGTACTACGAGGCCGACTTGTAAGGAGGAGGAGAAGTTGCGTCAACTTCCCGTCCAGTTACTGATGTGGCCCTGTTTGGATCAGAAGCCTCCGACTTTTTCGGCCCGGTAACGTTGATTGTTCCAAGTTCTCGCACTCAGTGCCACGCTTACGATGGTGTACCTCATCGCTCATGGAAGACTTCTGGCTAGCAGGTGTAAGATTCTACACAAGCCTCTAAAGCTTTCAGTTCGACCGCTTTCTTTCATATTTGGGGTTGGGCCAGGGCAGCATAGCATATGTATGCCTTTTGCATCGCTTTTCCCCGGACCTTGGCGACTGTATCGCCCAAGGGGTGTTCATCGGAACATGCCGTGGAAACAGGGGGGCAAGGGTGTCCTGGGAAATTTTCCGTTTTGGGATGTGACCTATCCGTGACTTTACACATCTACCGAATATCTGCCCGCGAGATGCTTTCATGATTTTCATCAGTGCTTGCTTGCTTGTTGCTTGCACCGAACCCTATCTTACTTGCGTTGTAGCCCCAATTAAATTTACTTGTTTATAAGTATCTTGAATACTACACTCATCGATTGACCTTACTTATCCTGATGGTCAAAGAACGTGTCCCGACTCTGAAGTACTAGGTGTAGACGTGACTCTGAGTGACATCCCAAAACGGAAATTTTTCGAGGACACCGTTGCCCCCCCTGTTTCCACGGCATGTTCCGATGAACACCCCTTGGTATCGCCATCACATCGTTGAAGTTTGACGTGTCATTCACGCCACGAGAAACAAGGCCGGTTGCAGTTTTTCTTTTACATACGTACATAGCGAATGCATCTGGATCTACTTCTGAACCGGTAAGTATCTATTGATCTACTGACCAAGCTCGAAGTTTTGTGAGGAAAGTGTCTTACAACTTGGACTGAACCGACGATGTCGATCCGTTATATCAGTGTCTCTGATACCCCCAAGTGACTGCTTCTGGGGAAATCATTCATTCGACATTCATGCCAAGAACACTATGTCCATTTTTGTAAGGAATGTACCCGCATAATTCTGAGTGCACTTACACTCCGCCCAGAGATGCAAATAATCTATCATCCAGTTGCCCGCCTCTGTAGTCAGGTACACAAAATGATTCATCTCTTTAAGATGAGATGTCGAGCGTTCTGGAAACAAATACACTTGAGCCACCAAATATGATTCAAACAGTAGTTCATGGATGCTATACTAGCAGCCAGCGAATCTATCAGCCCTGTCGTATGAGAATTGATTTTGAAAGTTCCATAAAAGAGTAAATAACGTTCATACTACAGAATTCGAAACTATAGTGACCATAGGAAGCGTAGAGACAGGTTGACGTATGTCAGAGTAGTTCCTAACCTTGATGTGGTCTACTTAAAAGACTGAGAAGCGAATCTCAAATTTGACCCACAACCACTCAACCTTTCACCCGCCAGTGGCCATAAGTTACTTTGTTTGCGAGATGATTTGGCTCGCTTTCTTTAGAGCGGGTATCTTTGGTTCGTAATATTCCTCTCAAGCACGATACTTTAGCTGACTTTCGTGTTTTTCATTTTTTTTTGGTAATCTAGGCTTCACTCTCCTAGCTTCTTTCGCTGTGATCGCTCTAGCAGGGCATATGACGAGCACAGCTGTGACATTCTTAGGAACGGCTTTTGACTTCCAAGCCCTTGCGATTTCCTGTGGGGCGTTGTCGATGATCACGATGCTTCCCATGTGAGTACTACTTAGTAGTTTTTTTTTTTCTTTAAACTCGAAACTTACCCCAAGTATCATGCTCTCCATGCTGACCTACTTATTCTCTTTATATGACTCGGACAGCCTCATTGTAGGGTTCATACGAAGAGGTGCTTGGTTGAATATGAACGTTGTAGAGATCCCTATAGCAGGTTTTCTTTGGACTCTTTGGATCGCGTTGGCGGTTCTCTGTACGTCTTGGGTGCCCATCTTGTTTCCAGAAGGATGTCCTGCTGGTGCCAATGGTAAAATCTTTATTTTTTTTTTCATGAGCGTCATCTCTCCAGAAAGAAGAGCTCTAGCTGACTCGAACATTCTTGGTTCTTATAGCTATAACAGCAACGTTTTGCGCAGAGCTTTTCGCGATCGAAGGTCTTGCTTTCGTCGAGTGGATCCTTCGTATGTATCTGTTCCTAACTTGTGGATGGAAATTCTAATCATTAGCCCCTTGAACTACTCCAAGTGCTCATCTACATTTTCACCATGATCATTCTGTGCTTGATAGGAAAATCTCGAGGAAACGCCGTTTGGCTTGTTTCCGCGAACACGGCTGTCTACTTCCAGTACGCACAGAGAAGTTCCGGATCCTCGGAAGCGAAAAACTTTGTTCTTCGACAGACAGGGAATCATCACACGCAACAGGATGGAGTCTATCATGCGGGATACGGTAGCTACAGTAATAACAGTAACAGTACGATACAACCTAGAGCTGCTGGAGAATATGGTGCTGGGCATCATCCGCCCCTTCCTGTTGGAGGTGCTTATGTTTGATTATTGTGGGTTTGCGGACTTCGATATCTCTAACGGATAATACAAATGCTAATATTGTAATTAATGTGAACTAATATCCTTACTCATTCAACGTCAACCTTACATTGACATTTTTTTCTGGCTTGCAGATCATTACAGAAACTACTCCACTCGAGTCGAGGTCGAAAACATATCTAATTATGATCTGAGCTGACCCTAAATCTGTTCCTGAGAATGATCTTGAATTGATATACACATTTTTCAAGGAATTATTGGTAGGTAGGTCCGTGTCAGTGTATTACTACGCCTTCTTTGATGGTGAACTAATATCGTTACTTATTCAACGTCATCCTTAGATTGACATTTTTTTTCTGGCTTACAGCGAGTTGCAAATTGATAGACTATCCCGGAAACTACTCCATTCGAGTGGGGGTCCAAAACATATTTAATTATGATCTGAGCAGTCCCTAAAGCAGTTCCTGAGAATGATCTTGAATATACACATTTTTAAGGAATAATAATTAATATCGGTAGGCAGGTCCGTGTCAGTGTGTTACTACGCCTTCTTTGACAGTGAACTAAATCGGTATCTTTGATAAACGTTAGAAAAGACAAGACAACATAAATATTATCATGGAAAAGATCGAAAAGTAGTTGAATATCAACACTCGCATCCTCGCGTCTCAAGCGATCATGCATGTGCTAAACTTTAAAGTACTAAGTTATCTATACTTTGTGGAACTACCTTGATCAAGAAAGCCTTTGCACTTTCTTTAACTGCTCACTCATAAGCGGACTACTGGAAGCGAGTCCAGACATTGCTTGGACAATCATATCAAAAGACTTTTGGTAATCAACAAGACGAGGATCCTGTAGTCCACCTCTTCTTTGTCGCAGACGACAAAGTTCAGTAACGAGGACTTGGGCAATAGTAGGCCATAGTGTCTATAGATGGCTGAGAGATTGTAAAACAGAAAGAGTGAATGTGCACGTACAGCCATGATTGGATCAATGAATATCACACCTCTCCCATCGACTAGGCCGATCATCTTTGTGGATTCATTTGCTGCTTCTACTTTCAAATTGTGAATTCTCGCACGTTCATCTGAGCTTGAACAGCTCGTATTCTCGAAGAGGTTATACAATCGAATGATAGTAACTCGAGCGATAGTATGGATGACGAGCAACTCTCTCTTCTTGGAACCCGAATTCGAAGCTTGAAGAGAAATAGAGTTAGAAGGAAGAGAGTTTTGAATGGAGCTAATGGATGGAAGCTGAGACGTCAATTGGATTGCAAGCCTCATGAGATTGTTCAAGACACTCAGGAAGTCTAGGGCGGACAAGGTTGGGTTTAGGCCAGGAGAAGATTGATTCCGTTCATACCGGTTAGTAAACTCAAAGGCTTGTTCAAGCAGGATGCAGGCTTTAGCATATAGAGCTAATGTAGAATGAGCATCGTCATGATGGTTAGCTAAGAAAAGTTGAACAGTAAAACTGTTACGGGTGGCAGGAGTCAGGTTCACCTAGCATTCATACCAGATTGATGAGCAGATTCCTTGCGAGACTAACTTCAACAACTCACCCAAGGCCAAGGTGTATCAATTCTCATTGCAGGTTTCCAATACGGAAAACTGGATCCATACCCCTCAACGGCTGCCCAGCGACTATTTAGAGCTAATACCGTCCAGAACGCATTGATACGCTGAGTCTCTTCTTTTTCCTCCTGCATTGCTTCAGAACCGGACAGAAATCCTGCACTGATGTAATTGTTTCTGCCGGAAGTCATCGGCGTTTGGCCTTGTTCGGAAACGACCTCTTCAGACCGAATACGGTGCATTCTTGTTCCTAAGACAAGAGCAATCGCGATGGTCACAGAGTATTTTCCTTCTAATTTACGACCTGTATGAAAGAAGTATTGTGCAAGAAGAACATGTGACTGGATTGCTCCAAGGACTTTCCAATGAGGATGATTTGGGGTCAAACTAGTACCCGGTATGGCAGGGGAACTCAGAATATGAGAGACGCTTCCCTGCGCTATAGAGAGAAATTCGGACTCAAGGACAGTTACTTGAGGAGAAGTTGAAAGGTGAGAGCCTAATAAAAATATGACATCTATTAACGCTGGAGTGACCAATGGAACTCCAGCATCACTAGTACCTTGCAAGGGAGTCGTCATTATTGTGTTGCAAATTTCGGTCAGGTCCAGAAAGAACCCGAGTTCGTTTGCATAGGGAATGAAAGCAGACAAGCTGGGATTTTTGAACAAGATAGTCAGCACTGTCCTGTAGCTCAGGAAGACTAACTCACAGACTCTGACGCAATTGGAGTGATACTTCCCCAGATCTGCGTGCAGACTCGGATGGAATCCTGTGTGGTGCTAATTTCGTGTATCAGTCTGTTTCTCTTCACAATTAGCCTGGAAAACAAGATTATACAACCTACCCCATACAGATTGCATTTGTGTGGCGGTGGGTGCTTGAAGATAAGGATCATGGAGAAAGACGCTATCGTTCGTTCGCTCCGTAGCAGAGGAAGTTTCTCGTTGTTGAATCCGGCTTTCTAGCTCTGCGATTTGTCGCTCCAGGTATTCTATTTCTGAAATAGCCTCGACCAGGGTATTCACAGTCACTGAAACGACCTGTAGAACGCTCACAATTGAAACATCTAGGAAGAGCGCCCGGGCCGTCGCATTTCTGAAATGGATTTAACTGTGAATAATCTAGGTAAGCTAGAGCCAGTGAGCTGACTTACAATCCTACGATATCTAATACATCAAGAAGTCAGTCCTTCAAGTGTTCAAAAATCGCTTTAAATCTAAGTATACCTGCAATTGGAGCATGCTCCTCCTCGTGCTATCCGCTGTGAGGTGTTTCCTGACATTGACGAAATCAGGAGGTAAACTTTCGAAGTGGTAGAGTTGAAGAATAAGTTGAGTTGTCTTTTCGTCCTTGCTCAAGATAGGCCCTTTTATGCATACATCCCCTTCCTCCTGAAGGATTAAATTTCGGGCGCGTTTGAATCCGAATCCTTTTGGATGCGTAATCCTCCACCATCTTGATAGCTCGGACAGAACAAACTTCGATCAAACCGAGCATTTACTACAGGGCAAATACGAGCTTAATAGACTTACTTGTCATGAACTATAGCTTTCCCTAACGTACTGAGTCACGAAGTCAATTTTGAATTCGAGCTGGAAGCCGCCCCGATTACCCACTGTACCTATGGCCGCCATCCGAAATATCCAGAGAATTTACAGGGGGCCTCGGGCACAGCGTCTCTTGACACTGAAATTTAATCTGAATGCACGCAGTATACCATAAAGACTTTGCCTCGAGCTCGTCGGGTCAATGTGATGAACAAATAACTCCGAGGTCGGGGAAGCAATCCGAGTCGGGGCGTGCAACAAACCGTCTGTTATGTAAGTACTACAAACACGACACCTCAGCCAAAAAGATCCACGTGGAAGGAACCCAGGACTGCTAGTGCGACAATAGCACACAACGCACAGAAGCCATCTATGATCTGAAAAATAGACTCCTCCTCCAAACTTGAGAGTCCCAGCACTGTCCGTAACCACTCGTGGCGGGCCCATAGTCGGTTGAATTAGGTGTCCTGTGGCCAGCTACATTCATAATACTCAACATTCCCTACTAGCTGTACATCAGTGTCTCATTGATCATCGCAACTCACATATCGGAAAAAGTACCACCGACCCTCAGAAGGAACAAAATCAATAGCATTTAGCAAAAGATACGTTTAATGTTATTTAATGGGAACTACTCCACTTGAATCAGATTTATGTGTATTGTACCTGACCACTTGATATTGTATTTGGTCTGACAGTCCCGGAAAGCCTGCCGCTAATTTTTACAGCAGTTTGACGAAGATGTTGTATTTTCAGCGGGTCTCGACCCCGTCAAACCGATAGATAGAAGACTGATTAGATCAGTTGTATGCTTCCATCAAAAAAAGATACAAAATGTTACATGGACCAAAAAGACATCAAAGGGCAAAGAACCTTTTGTTGCAGTACGAGTACTACAAAAGAATCTTTTCCAATCCAATCTTACAGAAAGTGAGAGTGTGAGTGATGGCACTTTTTGCCTGCGGATATATGCTCCTTTTCCATTTATAATCACCTTTTCTTCCCATCCTTAGTTCATCGTTGATGTGGCCTGTTTTATTCTGGCCAACTACATATTTTGATGCGTGTTTGGACCCTATCAACGGTTGGACGTGTGCCGGCTGGAATGGAAGGCCTCCTCGGAAAGACGAAGCTACCAAACTCCAGTGATAATAGTCTTGGCGAGGCTCCTGTTTTTTATTATTTACCAGATCGTCCTCTCTATTTGCACTCCTTGACCCTCTTTCTCCGGACTACCTTGGAGGTATCTAGCCTTATACAGTAATCCCTCATCAGCAATCTTGCACCTACGTTCGACCACAAAGTCTATGTTGATGGAACTGAAATACCATCATTGCAGAACCATTGGGACTTGTTAATATTTGTATCCTCGTTGCTTATGTCGCATGTGCGCCCTCCCCGCTCATAGCATTCCATTCATCTTGACTAAAAAAATAATCAGACAATCCCACAATTCCGTACATGACCGTTCCATCCCAAAAATAGTTTTTAGCTTTCCAGAAAATGGTTTATCTAATTTGGTAAGACTAAGTGAGGATTGAGCGATTTGAATGCAGAAATTTTTCAAAATTCTGATGGTGCCTTCGATTCAAGAACTACAAATGCTTTAGAATTCCGGAAAGTTCATCCCCTTGCATTTAATTTTCACTTATTCCTATCATGCCATTGACAGGAAGAAGACAGATTATCATCTTGCTGCTGTGTAACTTCATTGCTAATATAAAAATTGTGGATCATTCCAACCTCCGTGTGGTTTCTAGTTACAAGGCCAATGACAAGAAATTGTTGAACATGCCATTCAGGTTCAAGTCAGCAGAAGCAAAAGGACCAGTTCAGACCTGAGTGTCCTGCCTAGAATGAAGGTCGTCTGAATGAGTATGTAAAGATAAAATTCATTTTGAATTGTGCTGCTACTGTAGGAGACAGCAAGGCGCGGCCAGATTTTTCGAACTCAAACCTGATCTCGCCATATGGAACGCAGGCACTAAATTTTCGACCTTGTACCAGTATTTTATCCGAGCCGTCATGTCACAGCCCCTTCTAGCTTGAGATGTGGAGTTCCAAAACACTCACTATTCACTATTATCCACCTTTCAAAAATACATGAGCTACATAACGAGAGCACAAGCATCAGTATACTAAATAAAGTATCTTTGTTTCATTGTTTGCACGACTAACATTGCGCTTGATTTATTTCAGGGAATAACTCCTTCACAAAATTCCTCCGCCACGGTCCGAAGAATCTAAGGTCAAGTCAGAAACTTCGGAGAGCGACCATCGCAAGTTATCCAACTTATTTGAACTTCAGACTCTTATTCCTTGTTTGTCCCATGGATTCCCCTAACAGCACCCTTCCTTCAATTCAGATGGTGATTTGAGACAGTAGAACGTTGATCGCAGAGTTCTACCTTGCGCAGGTTTACCGAGTCCGAGAGATGAGGGCCGGGTTCTCCGGGGCGGTCCTCTTAGTCCGGTCCAGCACAAGAAGTGGCGACAGATTTCCGTACTGCAAACATCGGGTCAAAGACTTCTAGCACTCTGTCAGATTCTATATTCAGCATCTGATCAGTCAATGTACCAAACCCGTATCTCAAAAGCATCCTTTGGGTTTTGTTGAAATAAATGTGATGAGAAACGTCTGTCACCTCACTTTGTCTGAATCCTCATTGCGAGATTCCAGTGTCGCAGCATGAAAACCTCAAGATTTCCCGAACAAAGGTGTTTCTACCGCAATTGGTTCTAGTAGCTCGATATTCTCCATCGCACTACTTCAGGCCTACCCACAATGGTCCCTCTCTCCCCCTACGCCACTCACCAATTCATATGTTTAAGAATCAAGGGTCCCGAGGTATTCGTCGGAGAAAGTCATCTTGAATTGGATCATTTATGATTCATGGAGAACAAAGAATAAACCATCTCAATTGACTGGTGACCCTATTGTGGCGTCACTTGCGAGCGTAGCATGCAGTCTTTGTGTGTTCAGAAGTGTTCAGAAGTGTATACATGTATATGTATATCGCACGCTTTACAGTTACCTTCGTCTCTCTTTCACACCAACAGTATACTGCCACGAACACCACATACTACATTGTATATAATACCCCGCTCGTGCACAATCTCCTGTCTTCGCCCACACGCCAAATTGTAGAAAGCGGAAAAATCTAGCTTCTTAACTTGAATGTTGAAAATTCTCGGTGAGATTTAATGAATTGGATTGTTTTTGTCTGGGACACAAAACACATATATTTGATGTATGTATGAGGGTAGTATATGCCAAGTATGAATAAGTGCAGAGAGCGCGTCTAGTTCGATATGTGGAAATGATTCATGAGACAGATTTACAGTACACTACTAGAGTTAGAAAGTCCTGGATCAAGTAGATCAAACGTCCGGGGAGAGAGACACAACCAAGAAAGACAGAGAGCAAAGGAAGTCTAGGTTTTCAAATATCGACAAAAAAAAGAAAAACAAAAAATGAAAGGAGACGTGGGAGGGTTGACCAGGGACTCTAGTCTTTGCGGAGGTTTCTCCTGACAACAAATACGCGTTCCCCGTCACCTGTTGCAGTCATTTCTTGCGCACCAGGCACCTTTTCCAGACCTTGAACCGAGCTACCTTTTGCAAGGACGACGTATATCTCGATTCCGTCACCGACCTAATTTAACATAAGACAATGATGAACATCATGATACAACTTGAAACTAAACCAAAAACGAGTGGTAGAGCGTAACCTACCTCGGCATTACGTTCCGTTGCACTCGCAAATGAATCCATGACGAGAGAAAGAACGTTAGATAAAGGCAGCTGGGTGGGGCGAGATGATCCGTGTGCGGATCGTTGGCTTCTGTAGTGAACCTGCAACGTTAGGTTTAGGTTAGTATTCCGAACTGAAGAAGGATATCATAATGATGGAGGATGAATGGTAGAATGCATCAACACAGACATGTGAGCAATTGTCTGCGTTAAATGTATAAAAAGGAAGTTCCGGGCCACGACGTGGAATGTAAACGGTCAGCCCACTCTAAACTCGGCAAAGGGTCGGGGAGATTGGCCAAATGGTGAGACTGCTGCGTGTGCAGTGTCCATGAAGATCGATACAGCAGCCGGGGGCATGAGAAATCCATCCGATTGAACGCGGAGAAGGGAGAAAGGAGTGTTCATACGTATGGGAATTCATCATGTGACACCCAGTTGATTCGAACAGCGAAGGAGAGAAAGGGGCTAGAAAGCGGAGACAGGTATGAACACTAACCTGATTGTCCATATAAGGTTGCATAAACGACTGCGCTGCACCAGCTACACGGCAAGTATCGCGCTCGTATGAACCAACGGAATCAAAAGTGTACACTGCTCCGGTGCCTTTTTCCGAGCAATGCTAAGAAAACTGAAGTGGAGGGTGAAGGGAGTAGTTGACTCACCATCTTCTTCGATACCGCTCAGAATGGTAGAGACGTAGTAGGGGAAGAAGCGACGAGCGTAGAGCATTGTTTGCAACAGACGTGCAATCTCGTAAAGAGGCATGTCCCGAGCATGTCCATGTCGATACCACTTGAGCCGAGAAGAGTTAGCAGCTGAAAGAATGGAAAACATAAAGACTTACCTCCAATTGCTGTTTGACCTTATTCACAAACATGTTTCCATCGGCAGCGAACCCGTTGACAGCTATCACAGCCTTGTCTGTTCTAAAGAAGGCATCGTTTGTATTAGAGGAAACTCTTCAAAGTAGAAAACAACAACGCACAGTCGGAATAGTTTTGGTGCATATCGCGTTTCATTGTTGTACGCATTACTTTTTCGAGTGTCGCCAGCAATCACGCAGAATTTTGAACCAGCCACGGCAAGAATAGTACCTCCGTTTTCACTGTAGGGCGTGTTGAATTGTTGGCTGTTGCCACGGCTAAGGGAAACCATGTCAGGCATCGTGGAATAGAAGATGCAGTCGTTATCTGGGATATGAGAGGAGAGCTGGAAGGCTGCGAGGACGAGATATGAGTATATGAGTTGTTATATACATCGCAGATGTGTGTGAATAGACAAAAGCGGTACAGCTGTTGAGATTTGGACAAACGAACGGCGTGAGAAAAGTAAATGTTCCGAACTTTCGCCTTCCGTCTCTGCTCGTTATCCTTCGAAACATGCTGATTCCACCGTGCTGAAATGTCATATGCAGAAACACTATTACGGATTGCTTTCTCTACAAAGAGACAGATCAATACTTGCTTCTTCGCAGAAAAAACCCTGTTTCTGAACCTCTCTGTTCAATTTTTGAAGATTTGTACAGTTCTCCCGACTTCTTGCCGATCTACAGGCACCATAACGTTCGTGTAATCTGCCATTTGATGGAGGTCTATGTTACGATCATGTCGCGAAATAAGTAATGAACAACACCATCCAGAACTATCTCGGTGCCATCAACTCCATCGAGTTGCCGTACTCAGAGTGACATCTGGAATGTGAACTTGCGATGACTGTCTCCTCAAATCCCAACTTGCTCATTGGGTCACGTTTGGAACCACCGAGTATATCGTATATTCCGAATCACTCAGATTATTAGATTCATGACTATCAATTGTGCCATTCTGGCTCAATTCTTTTTGCAAATTACTTAGAAACCCGCGGCGGGGACCAAGAAAGAAACGCTCAAGAACGAAACCGGCGGCAGATAAGGACATCTCGGCATTCGGATCATCCTATTTTTGGCTAATCCTCCGATTCCTCCCGCAAAGCAAGGAGTTGGACATTAAAATTAACAACACACAGAATCTTCTCACAAGATCTCCAAGCTTCCTGCGCATGCGTTGGACAGGATACGCCCGAGCCTAGTAAGTAACCCAACGCTATCATCCTCGAGGACCTCTCAGTGAATATCATTCAAGGCTCATTATGATTTCTCTCCCATGTCATCTCACGCGTTTGTTGCTTTCACGTGGAGGGCAAACGTACATCTCCCGTGGATCGGAGGGAAAGATAAACCTGATTGTCGTTCTACGTAGCCAGGTGTGGAAAGATTCAGATATATTTATCGCACGCGTGTTGGTCAACTGACCAACGATTCTGGCTTAGCTTGTTGAAAAGATTGAGGCCCTTGTAATGACGCTGCCCACTCCACATCCATCGTTCCAAATAGTCTAGGCCGCGTCAAAGATGACATCGTCGTGTAAGCTATCATCAAGCTATTTCGAGGTCCAGTTCATTACTGAACGGATAATCTACCCCCACTAGTGCGCTAGAATCTTTGGCCTTTGCATGAGAACACTGAGCACCGGGCCACCTGTTTTTTAAGATGCGGTGTTAAGATGCGCATCTTGATGCATCTTATACGCATCTTAAATGCATCTTAATTTCGATGTGGCTGTGCAAAATGCATCTTAAATTCGACGTGGCTGTGTAATACCAGTATTAATACTGTATTAATACTGTACGACTTCTCAGCAATGCTCATGGGCCATGGGCCCTTTGAGAATAACAACAAGTCACTGTGATAACACTGTCATGATGCCGATTATTGTACTGAAAATCTCTGAAAATCGCAAGTTTTCAACAAGTTTATTAAAAATTTTCTCTTGTCGCACTGTTCCAAGCAAAAACTTTGTTTACATGGTCACAAGTCCATATCAAAATGGTACAGCACTACAAGGTTTTGGCAAGCCTTGAAATTATTTGGACTATAGAAAATGGGATCTATTAAAAATATAGGAGAAAATAATGAATGCCGAGTGTGTATCGAAAGCCATTATCAATTCTGGTGGATACATAAAATACTTCAGTAGTCTGATGTATATTAATATGTTCAGAGATACGGTCACCTTCTTGATTATCCATCATTCTGTGTTATGTTGATATTTTTTATTGCTTGAAATACTTCACTATCATCAATCTCATTAGAATTCTTTGAATATAAACATTTCAGTGTCTTGGATGTGATTTACAAGGGTTTCATCATATCCTCGAATATTCTAGATGCACCTTGACACACCTTGAAAGCATCTAAAAGCATCTTAAAAGCATCTTAAAAGCATCTTAAAAGCATCTTAAAGCATCTTAAAAGCATCTTAAAGCATCTTAAGTGCATCTTAAAGCATCTTAAATGCATCTTAAAGCATCTTGAGGGCATCTTAAAGTGCACATCTTAAGTGCACATCTCAATTGCATCTTCAGTCCATTTTATATCCGCGGGTGACCGATATTTGGTCCGGCTGGATTTTCACCTTCCAAACCGACTCACGACTAGTTGCCTCGATCCGTTCGACTCAACGGCACGGTCAAAAAATCTGAAATTAGGTACAGAGGACAGTCAAATATTATAGATTATGTATATGTAATTATTTTGATGTTCACGAAATTTTTTCATGGTATTTACACAAAAATAATAGTTGAAAATGGAAAACACATGGATTATACTTTTATCTGACAGACTCATTTTGTGAGCTTCTCTAGAATCATTATTTCCATTGGTATAGGGTAGGAACAATGTCTAATAACCATTAATGTAATAAAAATACTGGTTGGATATGACATGAATGCATCTTGAATGCATCTTAAATGCATCTTAAATGCATCTCACGCGCATCTTGAGTGCATCTTGACATGCATCTTAAATTCCTATATGCCCCTGAGCACCCGCTCGTTCTTCAGCAACTTCAAATTTAACCTCCACAAGCTTTGAAGATAATTTGATCGGTGGCTTAATTAACCGGTCAATAATACTTCCCACCTTTTTTATGAATTTCATTTTCCCGCTGTTCTTTCAGCTCCTTTAGACCTCTTCGCCGTACTTATCCCCCGATTTTATTGCAAGCTGGTCATTTCATCACACGTGAATTCATCTCCATCTGCATGCATCCTCGACTCTGTCATATCGACTCTCGCAAATCACCGAAGATACAGGCACCTTGATTCAAAGTCTGAGCTCAAGACATTCAGTTGTTCTCGCTCACGTTTTCGCCACATTTGACTTCTCGAATTCGATACAATGTGGTACCCTATGCCTGGAAGAGGGTTAAATTAGTAACCGGCAATGTACCTCGTTCTCAGCACTCCTTCTTGAGGGAGGTCAATTCGAAATACCACTCAATGAATCAGGTTTACTTCTCTCACGGTCAAGGGACTTTTCGCTGAGTCAGTGCTATAAAGCATAAGTACCTGGGATGCGCTGTTATCAAGAGTGGCTAATAATGTAGTCAATGCATTCAAAACGGGGATCACTTATCTCGGATGTTGAACTAGCCTAGGACGGGGACTTGAGAAGGCCGTCAACAACGTTCAAGTGTGTAAGCAATGGCTCCAGCGTTGTTGATAGAGGATCAATCCCGTATACATAGCTTCTGACCCTCAAGATGGAAACCCGCACTCAACAGGCCTCATGTTTTGTCCTCCGATATTTCTCCTGAAGCCATCCTTATCATTTATCACTTCGGTTCCATACTCACCCCTAATGGATATTATCAAGAGCGATTCAGGGCATCGCATGTCAAATATTCAGGTTCTATTATCTTTTCATTAAACGCGACTTCTTTTCTAACCTCCCGTAAACTACCTTTGAATCAGAGACCCTTGAGCTCACGCACTCGAAAATCTATGTATCATAGTTCTCTGTCCGACAGAGTCGAGAAGCCCCTCTTTCGGAATAACCTCGTTGGATCTTGATTCTTTACTCCAAGGGTTTAGATGTGTCATCGAGGAGCCGCCCTACAAGCGACGAACAAGCGCCCCCGAGACCGATTATAACACACGCTTCTTACTCGATCTATGAAACTTCCAGAAAGAGTAGGATAGTTGTTGAGTAGGCCAATATGATTCCTAATGGCGAGATATAACTAGCCAAAGTCTAGCAACGTCTAGCGCTGGCGTTCGTATGTAGTATTGGGACCTCCGCGGAGGGCCTGTATCAAAAAGTGGGTTTCTCCCATGTTCTTTATGCTCAAGGTGTTTCTCCGATGACGGGTTCCTTTCTCTTCATGTCCTTCTCGTATGTTTGTCCATTCAAGGCATTACCTACGACGTTTGGGAAGATTTCACACATACACATCCACACACCACACTCAGGGGTTTCAATCCAGCCTTCTCCCTTAAAGTTATGATGGATGATGGTCTGGGTGGAATCGTGAGTTTCTTAAATCACATGTGTTGTGAATAATTTAAATTGGGTATGCATCTTCAGAGCTTGGCAGACGTACTGTTGCCAGTGTTATTCACTACTTAACTCTCTGAACATTTCTGTGCCAAATAGGTCGGAAGTAGCGTATCTGGTCATCCTCACACGCGAATGCTTTCTATTTGATTCGAAATGCTTTTCATTTCTTGAGCGAAGAAATTGCACAATCAAAAATCGGCCTATGGAGAAACTGCCGCGGTGTGAAAACGTAAGAGAACCACCATTTCCTCAAAATAGACTTCTCTAGAGGTCACCGAGGGTTTGAAGCTTTTAGGGGTTCTCAGCATCTTCGACTTATGATAACATCAAATGTTCAGCATGCGAAGCCAGTTGGTGTTCATTGGTTGGCTCAATTTAAAAATGAAGCTGTAAACTTGTTCCTTGATAAAACTTCCATGATGATCCTAGGACATACCACCTCGCTTTTTCTAGTCGTATGTCAAGTATTCGATATAAGGATTTAAAAATAACTATTTGCC
Organism: Dendrothele bispora CBS 962.96; assembly: GCA_004369135.1. Taxonomy (NCBI): domain Eukaryota; kingdom Fungi; phylum Basidiomycota; class Agaricomycetes; order Agaricales; genus Dendrothele; species Dendrothele bispora. The sequence continues at coordinate 52,385 of ML179453.1, forward strand.
CCTGAAAATTGAATGCTGAAGTACTGAAAGATCCCAGGAAAAGAGACCTTATGAGCCATATGAAAGTTTAAGTTTGACTTCGACAACGGCACCAAGAAGTGTCGGAATCCCGTTGAGTACAGGTTTCCACCTTCACCGCTTGCAAATACTTATTTAAGGGGACGTTCTACTTGTCGAACCCCGTCGAACACCAGAACGTAAAATCGGAATTTATTCGCAAGAACAATGCAAACACCACTTACCTCTTCCGAACAAGGGACCGAAACCAGTGGTCTACACGGTCAACTTCGCCTAGAATTGGCCTAGGCGGGTTGAGGAGCATCTCGAGTCAGTAATTTTCTTATACCACTATGATACCTATTCCATCGCTAAAGTCGACCCACAAGACTGATGTAAAAAGTGGTTTCAATCTATAAATATATAGGGGTGGTAAACAAATAGATACGGTACTACAACCAATAATACGCAACATTATATATGTAAAGTAGTGGATACAGAAAGCTAGACATGTGCATGTAAGTAAATAGATACTCGCTACAAGACAAAAAAAACATAGAGGGGTAACGGTCCTATAATGATATGAATGGAGAAATTCGAAAATACTAATGATACAGTAGGGTGCAGAGAGAAAGTTAGACAAACAGAGCGAAAGAGAGCATAATAGACATGAAACGAGATATAACTGTCCGGAAACAGATCTAAACAAAGTGGAAATGAATGTCTTTTGTAGCAGAAGCCATGTGTCTTGAAGAACTATGCTCAAAGCTCCTCGCCATTTCGTGAATCGCCATCGTCCCCGAAGTCGGAGTTCGTCTGAGAAGACGATTCTGATGAGAACTGATGGACGATGCGGACATGGCGGCGCATGTTACTGCGGACGGAGAATGAGCGGTGACAGCCTGGTTCCGGGCATGTGAAGGGTTTCTCCCCCGTGTGAGTCGTGAGATGGATCTATAAATTGTAGAATTATAAGCTTCAAGCTTTCGAGAGCGGGAACTATGACTCGCCTTCAAACCACTCGGCCTACTGAATCTTTTACCACAGTAAGTGCATGGGTGACGCGCATTTGGAGATCCAGAAGCTCCATGTCCATGATAGTTGTATAGAATAGGGCTGGAGGAATGATGTCTGAAGTGAGGCGCAGACCTCGAAACAATATGGCAGCTTCGAGGATAGTATGAAGGTTGAACATATAGGTCGTCATAAGATCTGGCACTATATCCATAGCGGGTATGGGGAGAAATCGAAGTAGGCGCCGGGTCCATAGCATAGGGGTCATGGTTGTAAAACACACTTTCGGGGAATTCTCGAGGAGAGAGCGAATTGACAGACGAGGAGGGAGACATTGTGTGTTCGCTCGAAGCATAAGGCACAGGGATATCGCGTGAGTTCGTGGACATATCATAGAGTTTGGAAGTATAGTCCTAAGCATTGATGAGCCATTAGTCAAGTGGCGTTTTCTTGGAGGTTTAAAGAAACGACATACGTAAGATGCGGGAGGACACTGGGTCCAAGATTCCGAATATGCTCTAGGGTCAAATGAATGGTGGGTATTACTGTGACCTGGGCGAGGCAAGGGGGGAAGCGTCAAGCTCGAAGGTTTTCTCGTTGACCCTTGGTCTAGAGGTGGAAAAAAAAGATTAGAAGAATGCAGGCATGTTTGAAAGGACCACGCACCAAATATCCGGGAAATTGAAGGTAGGACTGGCCTGTCTTCGGAATAATTCATCTCGTCAGGAATTGAGCGAAAGATCATCATGGATGGATATGTCGAGCAAAGGAGAGACCCTGCGACTGTTCTAGAGGAAATACGATAATGATCAGCCCTATATTTGACCTCGCCTTTATAAGAATCTACAATGTTCGTGAATCATGAGCGATCGAACGCCAAAGCATGGGTAGTTTTACCGTTCCGTTTCTATATCTTGACTTGTTGACTTATGAGTCTGATGGTTGTTTGATTGTTTGATTGACCACTTCATTTCCATGAAATTCGTCGACAAAATGGCCAGACGCGTGAGTATGTTAGTATAGATAAAGACGAAACGTTAGGTAAAATACAGTACTCAAGAGAAGGACCCAATGAGCTTGTCAAGAATTGAATCTCTTTGATGGCTGACACGGATGAGCGGTGGTCTCAATGCAATGCCGGTAACGATACAATCATTTGTGTCGATCCCACTTTGAGGTGGGATCATTGATATCCGCGGAAGATTGCGCGACTTTTCCAGACTACTACTTAAGATTTTTTTTGCTACGCAAAGACTGTTGTCGAGGCAGAGTCCTAGCGGAGGAGATTAACCAAACACACACTCACTGACATCGAGGTATCTACCTCAAACTTCTGATCAAAATTTCGACAAGACTGACAGACATTTTCATTCTGGTCTTTGATAGCCGTTGATTAGCGCTCAGAAAGAGGTAACTGCGCCGAGTTACATTCAAATCACCAGATTGATATTGTACAAACTAAAATTTCCTGTCATTGTTTCGGGTCAGTTTAACCGACTGCCGTCGTGCCTGTAAAACTGTTTTCTAGGAGTATCCACCTTAAAACACTTTGTTGTGTTATGAAAACATTTCAGAAGAGTTGAGCATTCATTCTCCGCACGATCTTAGTGATACGTAGTCTTGATGTCACCTGTGCTAAGGACGTGTACTGAGATACAAGAAAGTAACGTACGTGTCAAGTTCTCGCATCACAGTTTCTGTCAACAGGTGGAAACCACTTCCTAAACTTACGCTAACCAGAATTACCGCGCCGTTTAACCGCGACGCAATTAGAATGGCGACCATGAGCATACTAAGCTGCTGATGGGGGCAACCACGGAGAGCCACGGAGTCGACATCGACATCCGCAGCAGACGACAATCTCTAATGGAGACGGTAAAGATTTTCAGTTCAAGCAGAGAGAATGACCATGTATCCTGGACACCAACTTTTCCGATTATCATATCTAGAATGGAATTCTGTTGGCGATCCGTGCGCAGCTGCTTCGCTCGACGTACAGATAACTGAGTCAAAGTGAGCTGTTATGCTCGGGCGATAGAGACGAGAATAACTCACCGGGCCGACTAGCTCAGTTGGTTAGAGCGTCGTGCTAATAGGCTGAACAGCAGACTTGCCCTTTCCCGGCAGCTCTGTTGATCAACCCGTTCAACGCGAAGGTCTTGGGTTCGATCCCCACGTTGGCCATCAACATAGCTTTTTGACATTCTGAACCTTAATAGGATGTTAAAGGATACTCACAATCAAAGAACCGCATTATACCCCGGCCAATGCTCGGCACTCAGCATTGTAAAACATCCAAAAGATGTGGCCAACTCTAATAGCTCGGGAAGTTGTAAATCATGTTCAAGTCATGTTGCTTGCTGTTCGATACATCCCGCCATTCCCATTTCTCGCCAATCTATTTGGATCACATTTCAGCATAACTCTGTGTGTTTGTCTTTTAGCTTGACTCTATACAATCTTACTCGATCGAACTCCTACTGCCCCCGCATTATGCGGCATATACCAGGGTCGCGTGTCGACGGATGAATCGAGATCGAGAAGGAACGTTCTCTAGGCAAAGAAACGCATCAAGAAATTGACGAGACGATATGTCAGATGTTGATGTTACAGTAAAGATGAGGATGATCATAGCTCAGAACGTGGTTGTAAGTATCGGTTTTTGCCCCTCGCCAACTTGGGTCATCACCTTTTGATCATCAGCTGGAAACTTAAAAAGACTTGTAATCCGGAGTCTGATTTGAACGGACAGTCAGTCCCGATATCGTGCACACAGAGGTCAGTATGGGACGGCGAGAGCTCGTTCGATAAAGCGTCCGAACAGAGCTAGTAGAATATCTAGAGATTAACCGTGCCGTCGAGCTACCATCCCGACCAAATTCTCAGTACTATATTCAGCCTCGAGAAATTCTTGAAGAGGAGCGCCGAACATCAAGTTCCCATCGGGTTCCAGAACCACTAGAATTTTATATACGCAATCCCGGAACAGAATGAGAAACTGAAGTACTAACTGAACAAGAAGCTTCGTCCTCGGCGCCGTTGTGTCAATTCTTACTAGTTGATCGTTTGATCCGCATATGAATATTAATCAACGCGGAAGGATTTCCAGCTTCCCAGAGTTCTCGGGCGTTTCGCTCGCGGGTACATATATCAATTTGTGGCTTTGTAGGTACCGGTGAATACTTCGAAATCAGCTATTAGGATAGGCACCATCCGTCCCGCCCTAGTCTATTTTTGAAAAACTCATGTTAAACCGCGACCCTGTTCAAACGCCAAGGTCAGTATTTACATTGAGTGTCGAAATTTTACCGTACCGTCGTATACTTTCGGGATCATGGCTTTTCGAGATGATGCTAGTTGCCAGCTGACGGGAGCAGGTCGGCGTCAGACCGTTGACTACGAAGGGGACGCGACACGTTTGAGGAGTCCAGTTCTTGTAAAACTTGATAAGTTGTATTTATTAACAAGTTGAAGTCTCAAACGATAGAAAGAAGGGCCTCTCAGTTAATGCTTTCACATTAAGAATCTCAAAAAGCCTGCCTACGATTGACCGAACTCCTCCTCCTGACTTGTAAAACTTGGTAAGCTACACTTATTAACAATTTGAATTCTCATACGATAGAAAGAAGGGCTTCGCAGTTGACGCTTTCACATTAAGAACCTCGAAAAGCCTGCCTACGATTGACCAGAACTCCTCCCCCTGACTCGGAGTTGAAAACAAAGGAAAATCATTACAAACGGAGACCATTCCCGAAGGGGACTTCTCATGCAGCCCTTGCAGATCGCTCGCAATTTTACATAACTAGTAGTGAAACAGTGTCTCATAACATTCAAAGGTTTTGCATAACAGAAGCTCTGTTCAATGTATTGATTTGAACGACGGCGAGCTAAGTATGCTGTGCTTTTACCGTGGAGCACAGGGCAGTTACACTCATCTTCGTCATTTTACACGGAACCCGATATATATGACTTCTTTGCTTTGAAGCGAGCATCCTCAACGATATTGACAAGGTCGGGAGCAGATATTCTGTAACGGGTCTTCAAGAGGCCTGCTGGTGAGATTGTCATTTATATATTCCATAACCCCTTGTCCGGACTACCAGAAATTGTCGGTTGTAAGTATATTCACTTCCCGAACAAAGGCTTTTATGCTCCTTGTGACCAGCACTAGTCTAGATATTAGAGTCATCGAGGAGACGTAATACACACCGATTTTTCTTCATCCCGGAGTTCCAGCCCGACAACCCCGTTTGGGAAGTGTGGGGAGCGGGGTATATTTACCATGGTACTGCGTAGTCAAGATGTCTCATTGATCAATCGGTACCTTGAGTGCCTCCATACTTCCAGGAATGTGTCGGATGCAAAGAGGGATGAACAATGCGTGACTCAGTCACTCAGAATCCGAGCAAGAGTGAAGGATGTTCATGAGAAGAAAGTGATGTATTTTTGGAAAAGTCGCTATCAAGCCTTTTCGCCTCCATAGCTAGCGCGTCTACGTGAAGCCGAGAAACTTACGATGGCAGCGATAGTAGTGAAAAGAAAAGTGAACCAAGGGAGAATGGCTACCAATCGTACTGTAAAGCCGTTGAGAAATCCATGATCAGCATAAACTCGGGTTTAGAACGATGATAAAAGGAAGCAGAAGATATAGCATCCACTAGTACTACTACAAGGAGGCAACACCGGAACAAAGCCCACTTGATAAGATATTCAATGACTCACAATAATCAATATGCCTATAAACGGGCGTAACGCCGAAGCTATTTTCAAGTGGCTGCACGATTGAGTCTGGCACTTGAACATTTCCGGCAAAGACTCGTACTCCGGCACTTCTATTGGCGAAGAAGACGGTGAAGGGAATTTGAACGGCGAAAAGCCAGACGGCAAGGAATGTGAGGGAGATCCATTGTATTGGGAGGGTTCGTGTGGATGTCGCCGGGACGAAGAGGAGCAGTACAAGGTATGTGAGGGAAAGAACAGCAATGAGGAGAGAGACGACCGTGATTACAGTCCCGGTGCTAAATACGTCTAAAGACATGACGCAAAAGGTTACACAAGAGGCGTTCTGTATGAATGAATGACATACCACTCGTGTCCAGATCCAAAGACGTCCCTTGTGGAATGAGTTGCTGCAGCAGACTCTTCTGCTGGTTCGACTTGACGTCCGCACTTATAGCTTTGAAAAGAGGTGAATTGGATGAAGTGAAAGTCAAATGAAGCTGTAATACTCACATACACCTGCAGCGATGACACCCCACGCGAAGGAAAAGAACAATGCTACAAGGCGGGGTACTTTCAGAGGTGCTGTCGTGACGGACATCGTGAAGGAAGAGGGAAACAAAGCGAACTTTATGAAAATTGTTTTTATAAGACTAGTGCCCACGCGGAGCTTGAAAGAACCCCGGACCTGATGTTGTCATTTCAATATAGATCCGCTTCATACGCGTGGGGTTTCCGCCCTCCTATAGTGCGCCGTGTGCTCGATGACCAAAGTCGTACTCAGGGCCTACTTCTCGTCTCTAAGTCCAGTAATCCGTATCGACATAACATATTCCTAGTAACGAGTGGAAGTGAACTTGTACGACTACAAATCATCAGATCACTGAAAAACTCTTTATTCGCCGGTATGACCGATTTGCGTTTCTTTGACAGCCCATGATTGAAACATTTTATCCTGAGGGAAACTCCCATTTGCACCGCGTGGTTTTGAGCATCGGACGTTGCGGTAGACGTGCACTTTGACGTCGGATAATCGTTGGTTCCGACTCGGATCCCGACAATCCGTTCGCGCGCAGTTCGGGTCCAATTTTTTGAACCAATTATACCTCGGTGCTTCAAGCACCGTTGCGGGTCTATAAAGTTTCTAATACAGTCTATCTACTCTAAAGGTACCCATCTATATATACACGAGAGCGAGAAAAAAAACTCCTCCTCCCATCTAGAAAACTAAACCTTTGCGAAGATAAGTTTACTTTTTTGAAATCGTGCTGCGAAACAGTTTATATCAAAAATCACATTCAGAATCAACTTTCGAAAATGAGCTTTACCGTAAATAACACACAAAGCTCCCAAAACTTGCATACCACCTGAAAACATAGTCACCGCCGTCCAATTATTTCCAGAACTCGATAGTATAGTGCTAGATAACAAAGCTCCAGTGAATTGACCTACAAACAAATTGAAAATAGACCCACAATCGCTTAGGTACCGAACAAACAACGACAAAAAAAAACTAACCTGGTGAAGTGGCGAGGAACATGAACCCCGTAATCGAAGACAACCCCTCTAACCCGAATATCGAAGCACACACGACAGGGACCAAACTCGCAAACCAACAACCAAAGAAACCGTTCAAGATGGAGAACAAGATGATGAGCCCATATGATCGCGCGAACGTCCATAACAACATTTGCAAGATCCCACCGATCAAGAACGAACAGAAGAACATGTTGATCGGCCCGAATCGGTCCGCTAAATGACCTGATGAAATCTTTTGAAAGAGCCGTATGGAAAAAAAAAATATTTGAAGAAGTTGAAAAAGAGGGTATATGATTATATTGCAGAAGCACTTACACGACCCAAGCCCACTGGTAAAATTCCATTCATTCGAAATGAGACCCTTATCGCCGTGAGGTTAGAAGTTATCACGCACAGCATAGATTCATCAAAATCAACGGGACTGTGTTTTTCATCGAGGAACTCGCGTTTGAAGGGACGATGTAATGCGTATAGGTCGTGCTGAAGTAGTATGGTGTCTTATAATATAGAAAAACGGAAGAATCGCAAAAGGTCGATCATCTAAAATAAACAACTAGAGGGGACTTTTTGACTTACCAAGTAACCGAAAACGCCGATCATCATAGTAGCAGCAACACTATAGAACGATCCCGTCACTTTACTGGGTAACCATCTCTTTTTCGCTTTTGGATTCGGCGGCAGACGTTCTGCAATCAGAGTCCATGCTACGACCCAGACGACTGCATTGATAGAACTGTGAATAAGCAAAGCCTTTCTAAACCCCAGAGCGGTAATCCTTTACAGGACAAAAAAAAAAAAATTGAATAACCCTCAATAAATACGGTTTCCATGAGAAATAGGGTAAGGTGTTACTTACAATGGTCGCAGAATCAAAACCTGAATCGATCCACCAATTCCAGTCCCGCTAACAGCTAGTCCAGTAGCCAATCCACGTCTTTTCTTAAACCATTGCGATAGAAGAGAAATGTAGAGAGGCATCCCCATGCCAATGCCGAGACCATTGAAAAACCCTTGAAACAAGAAAAGTTGATAGACTTTTGTAGAAAACGCCGAAGCGAGCTGGCAGATATAGATGATGATACAGCTGAGAGCTATCATTTTCTGTTATTTCTTGACGTTTTAGAATCATGGAGTTTAATTCGATCGAGAAGAAAGAACCACAAACATACTTTGTAACCACTGTTGAAGTTCATTTCCGCGTGTGAGCGATGGAAATAGATCCAAGGTTCTTCTGACTTACTAACGATCACCGAGCACACCAAAAAGGTAAGAGCTTCCATTGGATGTCTACATTCGTTCCGAAAGAAATATGAGTAATTGAGAGATTTCCAAACATCGGATCTTCAGAGTTTTGGAATATGTACTCACGAAATTCGCCAGCCCGACTATTGTGCTTAGCACAGTGAGACTGGTATTCGGAAACATGGTGGTATGATAATAGTCTTGTAGTACGCCCCAAACCATTCCCCAACCTCTGTCAAAGCAACGGTATCAGCATATTCTTTTTTGCATATGGGATCGTTTCGAATACGACGAAATAAAAAATAAAAAAGACGCACAAGCAGCTGCATCCTAACATAAAACATCCCAGAGCCACGCCCCACGCTCGTACTCCACCATCAGGGAACGAGAGCTCTTCTGCAAGAGTTACTTCCACAGAACTCGATGCCTCCTTCAGTTTTTCCGCATCTTGGAGCGTATCAGAAGTAAGCGTTCTTTCACTCGGAGGACGACCATGAGTAGTTGACGTCTCGCCTAACCCTTGTTCTTTTTCGTAGAAGAGAGACGATGTCGACGAGGGGGAGGGATCTGAAGTTTCTGATGACATTCTAGACAGAGAACGAGGGAGAGAGAACCACCGGAATGGTCTATCGAAACACTTACAGTCATTTTTATACCTCATGGCTAAAAAAAAAAAAGACGTGAAAAAACTCAACGGCTATTATAGAAGGGCTTATAGAAGACCCGGAGACTAGGACCGCAACAAGTAATCTTAACGATAATACCTCATCAAGCTTTGAGCCTCCTCGTGTCGAGTGTAAAAAATGTGGTCGATAGTGCGTCATGCGACGACTGATTACCTTCTGCTTTCGGCAAATTCGAGATTTTTTTTCATCAGTGGAAACATTGGAAAAGTGAGGTTTAGTTTACAATTCGTCAAGATAGGTTTTGCAAACATAGATAGACTCACCGAGTTTGATGCGTCGAAGCCATGTATCCCAACGTCCTAAGAGACATAGATATAGAAAACCGTCAAGGAATAAAAAATTTCCTGTCTTCGTAACACGCCTCAACCACGCCCTCGGAGCTCAAGGCTTTACGGAGCTTCGTTTGTACAGTTTGTACATTTCTTTCTCATACAAACCCATAAACCCATTATAATAATAACTGACCAGACCACGTTTTTGTCCTTCTTTTAAAGTTCCAGAGACCACGGATATGTTGTCGACCGCCTTCTTAGACAGTATGATAAATTATTGCGCAGGTCTATGTCACGTAAAAAAGAAGGCACGCCCAGAATACCCTATCCCCCAAACCCCATGAAATTGAACAAAATTGCAAGGGCTCCGAGTCGGCGGAGAGCCTATCTCGTTCCGGAATAGACTCTCCTGCGTTTTTTTAAGCTTGCTCAAAGAAAACCTCGAGTTCATTTAGGAAGAGAAGATTCACGGCTAGGTGGATTCTGGTGGGAGGAGTTTAAGCAAGGTGAACGTAATGAACCAGGAATATTTCAGCGGAGTTTCAAAGTGATATTCGCGCCATGTGACCTTGACGCGAACGCGCCGATCTTCTTGCGCCGGCAGGCTGAGCTACGTGTATTACAGAGTAGGCCAAGGACACGAACTACTCCATCAGAATTTAAAGAAATCAGATGTGTGATAGGTAAGAGGCCGTGAAAGTGTGGTTGAGCGGGAGATAAGATTTAGCCAATCGATAAGATAACGATAAACTTAAGCGAGCTGCAGGCTTCGTTGTAGAAAAAGAAGTTATTTGAGCATACTGGTGCGTAGAGACATTCTTTTCTACGGAATATGGAAAATGTGTAGAAATTTGAGCTTTGAGTGTTGAGGGAGATGAAAAAGAGTGGTTGGGAGTCAAAGGCTGTTACCGGACCAGAAAAGTCGATGTCATCTGATCCAAACAGGACCACATATCGGTGGCGGGCTTCAACATAAAGACCGCCACAACTTCTTCGTAGACTCCGGCCTCGTAATCATCGTCACGGTCGATATGAAATGGAACAATAGCCTTCCCTGACGTGCATATCATCGGTGTACTCAAGTTCTAACGAGCAAATTGTAAGTCGTAACGGTAAGTACTATTCACGGGCCGGCATTCAAGTTAACATCAAAACTAAGGAGATTATTTGATGGCGTATGCACTGTTACTTAATGCATTCTATGATTACGATTCACGAAAAACATTACTGTTCACCCAGACAGGCTAACCATTATGTGGACTCTTTGCGACACGTATCGGTTAGCCATTCTGCATGAGTAAGCCCATATAGTCGTAATTGTGGTATGTATTGCTGTAACAGTGCAACCTGTAAAAGACTACTGCGATCTGTATTCCAGCTGTTTTCAAATCATTGCACCTTTTTTCGTCCCGCTCGCTTTATCTTCTTTGTTTCATTTTGGAGCGGGAGCAAAAAAATTAGATGAAGATCTGGTCATGATGTTCGTTTGTCGAGACGGCGTACGCGTAGAGCATCATCAAGCTCTATATTTGGTCCTGCACCATAAGTAAACAAAAATTTTGTGAGATTAATATGGTATGATCTCCTACAGTAACAGCATAATTCAGAATGAATCTTCTCTTTACACACTCATTCAGACTACCTCCATTCTGGGCAGGACACCCAGGTCTAAAGTAGTCCTTTTGCTTTTGCTGACTTGGACTTGAATGGCATGTTCAACAATCATTTATGGCCTTGTGACTAGTAAATATACGGCACATTTTTTTAATATTAGAGAGTTTGCGCAGAGCCAACCACTGCCACGTGCGGCTTATATAACCGTGCGCGAGTGGTTGGCTGTCGTTGTTTGTGCGCAAGCCACCGTTCCTTCGTTTATATAGTATGGGTCATGAGCCGAGTTCTAGCATATTTTATTAACAGAAATCTTCTACTTGTAAACATTCATTCCACTCTTGACGCCTCAATAAGCGCTCTCCGAGTCCCAGCTTCTCTAAACTGTTAAAAAAATTGACATGTGACCACGTCAACAAGCGTGAGAGCCAACCGCTCGCGCATGGTTATATAAGCCGCACGTGGCAGTGGTTGGCTCTGCGCAAACTCTCTATTGGCAACGAAGCTACACAGCAGCCTGTCTTCTTCCTGTCAATGGCATGATAGGAATAAGTGAATGCAAGGGGATGAAACTTTTCCGATTCTAAAAGCATTTGTAGATCTTGGAGGCACCATCAGAATTTTGAAAATTTTCTGCATTCAAATCGCTTAATCCTCACTCAATGCGTCTTACCAAATTTCATTAACCATTTTCTGGAAAGCTAAACTGTTTTTGGGATGGAACGGTCATGCACGGAATTGTGGGTCTATCTGATTATTTTTTTTAGTCAAGATGAATGGAATCCTATGAGCAGGCAGGGTGCATATGCGAAATAAGTAATGAGTATACAACTCCCGTGGTTCTGCAATGCTGTTTCAGTTCCACTAACACAGACTTTGTGGGTGAACGTGATTCGACCAATTTGTTTTGGTGCAAGATTGCTGATGAGGGATTACTGTAGAAGGCTAGATACTACCTCCAAGCTAGCGCGGAGGAAGAGGGTCAAGAAGTGCAAATAGAGAGGACGATCTAGTAAATGATAAAGAATCCTGCCTTACTGCATGCTCACAGAAGCCTTGCCAAGACTATTATGATTTATCACTGGGGTTTGGTAGCTTCGTCTTTTGGAGGCCTTCCATTCCAGCCAGCACACGTTCAGGCATTGACAGGGTCCTAACACGCATCAAAATACGTAGTGGGCCAGAATAAAACAGCCCACATTAACGATGAACTAAGGACGGGAAGGAAAGGTGATTGACAGATGGAAAAGGAGCATATATCGGCAGGCAAAAAGTGCCATCACTCACACTCTCACCTTCTGTAAGATTGGATTGGTTGAGATTCTTTTGTAGTACTCATACTTCAACAAGAATTTCTTTGCCTTTGATGTCTCTTTGGTCCATATAACATTTTGTCTTTTTTTTTGATGCAAGCGAGACTCAATGTAAAAACCGATTTAATCAGTCTCATCGGGTTGACTTATGTCACGGGGTCGAGACCCACTGAAAATATAACATCCTTGTCAAACTGCTTTAATAAAAATTAGCAGGTAATTCCGTGACTGTCAGACCAAATACAATTTCAAGTGGTCAGGTACATTACCCATAAATCTGATTCAAGTGGAGCAGTTCCCATAGTAATTATACAGGTAGCATAACATTAAACGTATCTTGCGCTGAATTTTATTGACTTTGTTCCTTCTGAGGGTCGGTGGAACTTTTGCCGATATGTGAGCTGCGACTCATGATCGGTGAGACACTGATGGATAGCTGTTAGGGAATGTCGAGTATTATGAATGTAGCTAGCCACAGAGCACCCAGTTCACCACGAGTGGTTCTGGAAGCTGGTACTCTCAAATTCGGAGGAGTTTATTTCTCAGATAGATGGGTTTTCTCTGCTGTGCGCTATTGTCACACTGGCAGTCTTGGGTTTCTCCACATGGATCTTTTTGGCTGAGGTGTTTTTCTAGTACTTATATGACACACGGTCAGTTGCACGCCCTCGTCGGATTGCTTCCCCGACTCAGAGTCATTTGTTTATCACATTGACCCGACGAAGCAATGTTTTTACGGTATGCTGCGTGCATTCAGATTAAATTCCAGTTTCAAGAGACGCTGTGCCCGAAACCCCTGTAGGTCTTCTGGATATCTCGGATAGGTACAGTCGGAGATTCCTCGGGGTGGCTCGAGTAGCCCGCCTTTCGTGCCCGAATTCAAAATCGACTTCATGACTCAGTCCGTTAGGGAAGGCTATAGATCTTCATGACAAGTAAGTCTGTTAAGCTCGTATCTGCCCTGTAAATGTTCGGTTTGATCAAAGTTTATTCTGTCCGAGCTATCAAGATGGTAGAGGATTACGCATCCAAAAGGAATAGGATTGAAACGCGCTTGAAATATTGAATCCTTCAGGAGGGAGGCGACGTATGCATAAAAGGCCAATCTTGAGCAAGAACGAAAAGACAACTCAACCTATCCTTCAACTCTACTATTTCGAAAGTTTACCCTCCTGATTTCGTCAATGTCAGGAGACACCTCGCAACGGATAGCACGAGGAGGAGCATGCTCCAATTGCAGGTATATTTAATCTTTTACAATTTTTGAACTCTTGAAGGACTGAAAGATCACGATTTAACATAGCTCCAAATACCGAGAAAATGATATCTATCTATGCATTAGAAGTATACTTAATAGTATTCTAAAAATTGAGGGGTGAGAGCCTGTGGTGGATCTGGAACATTGAAATACTGATTTTATGTGCAAGACAAATTTGGACCACACCTTATGACCGAAAATAGCTGTAATACTTCTTTCTGTTCATCATCCTGGAGCTTGACTGTTAATATACATACTCTTGTTGAAAGTCCGATACTGAGGTATATACTTGTCAGTTGGAGTCGGGGATGCCGCTTTAGCGTGTGCTACTGGATTATTTTCTTAGTCAAGATGAATGGAATCCTATGAGCAGACAGGGGACACATGCGACATAAGCAATGAGTATACTAATGTTAACAAGTCCCTATGGTTCTGCAATGCTCTTTCAGTTCCAACAAATGTGGTCGAACGTGATTTGACCAATTTGTTTTAGTGCAAGGTTGCTGATGAGGCCTGATGGATTACTGTATAAGGCTATATAACTCCAAGATAGTGCGGAGGAAGAGGGTTAAGGAATGCAAATAGAGTAGACGATCTAGTAAAGAATCCCGCCTTACTGCATGCTCATAGGAGTCTTGCCAAGACTATTATCACTGGAGGTTGGTGACCTCGTCTTGCGAAAGCCTTCCATTCCAACCGGCACACGTTCAAGCATTGACAGGGTCCAAACACACATCAAAATATGCTAGTTGGCCCGAATAAAACAGGCCACATTAACTAAGGACGGGAAGAAAAGATGATTGACAGATCGAAAAGGAGCATATCCGCAGGCAAAAAGTGCCATCACTCACACTATCACTTTCTGTAGGCACAAGATTGGATTGATTGGGATTCTTTTGATTTTTTTGTAGTACTCGTACTTCAACAAAAAGTTGGTTCCTTCATTTCTTTGCCTTTGATGTCTCTTTGGTCCATGTGACAACTTGTCTTTATTTTATTTTTTATGGAAGCGATCTAACCAGCCTCCAGTCTCATCGGGTTGACTTGCGTCGCGGCCGCGGGGTCAAGATCCGCTTAAAATATAGCATCTTGTCAAACTGCTTTAACAAAGTTTTAGCAGGCAGTATTTCTTTTTCCGTGACTGTCAGACCAAACACACTTCAAGTGGTCAGGTACATTACACATAAATATAATCATACAGGTAACATAACATTAAATGTATCTTTTGCTGAATGCTGATTTTGCTCCTTCTATGTCGGAAAAAGTAGACTGACGCTGTGAGCGCTTATAAGGTCAGTAATAGGCGACCTATAATGGCCTAATGGCGTTATGATCTCGGCGACTTTATAAGCGCCCGTAAGCCGACTTAATGGTGATTCCACTATAATGGCCATTCAGTATTTCCGAGATGAGGGTCGGTGGTACTTTTTCCGATATGTGAGCTGAGATGATCGGTGAGACACTGATGGACAGCTGTTAGGGGACGTTGAGTATTATGAATGTAGCTAGCCACAGAACACCTAATGCGATCGACTACGGGCCCGCCACGAGTGGGGAACTCTCAAGTTTGGAGGAGTAGTTTATTTTTCAGATAAATGGTTTCTTTGTGATGTGTGCTATTGTCACACTGACAATCTTGGGTTTCTTCCACATCGATCTTTTTGGCTGAGGTGTTTTTGTAGTACTTGCATGACAGACGGTTTGTTGCAAGCTCCTCATCGGAGTGCTTCCCCGACTCGGAGTTATTTGTTCATCACATTGACCCGACGAGGCAAAGTCTTTATGGTATGCTGCGTACATTCAGATTAAATTTCAGTGTCAAGAGACGCTGTGCCCGAAGCCCCTGTAAATCTTCTGGATGTTTCGGGTGATATTTTGGATGATAGGTACCGTTGGGGATTCTTCGGGGTGGCTTTACTGCCCGAAAATTGACTTCGTGCCTCAGTATGTTAGGGAAGGCTATAGATCTTCATGACAAGTAATTCTATTAAACTCGTATTTGCCCTGTAAATGCTCGGTTTGATCAAAGTTTGTTCTGTCCGAGCTAACAAGATGGTGGAGGATTATGCATCCAGAATGGATTCGATTCGATTCAAATGCGCTTGAAATTGAATCTTTCAGAAGCATAAAAGGCCATATCTTGAGTAAGAACGAAAAGACAACTCGATCTATCCTTCAACTCTACCACTTCGAAAGTTTGCCCTCTTAATTTCGTCAATGTCAGGAAACACCTCGCAGCGGATAACACGAGGGGGAGCATGCTCCAATTGCAGGTATAAAATAATATAAGATTAAAGTGATTTTTGAACTCTTGAAAGACTGACTTCTTGATGTACTAGATATCGCAGGATTGTAAGTCAGCCCACTGGCTCTAGCTTATCTAGATTATTCACAGTAAAATCCATCTCAGAAATGCGACGGCGCTCTTCCTAGATGTTCCAATTGTGAGCGTTCGACAGGTCGTTTCAGTGACTGTGAATATCCTGGACGAGACTATTCAGAAATAGAGCACCTGGAGCGACAAATTGCAGAGCTAGAAAGCCGGATTAAACAACAAGAAACTTCCTCTGCCACGGAGCGAACGAACGATAGCGTCTTTCTTCATGATCCTTATCTTCAAACACACACCGCCACACAAATGCAATCCGTATGGGGTAGGTTGTATATTCTTGTTTTCCAGGCTAATTGTGAAGAGAACAAGACTGATAAACGAAATTAGCACAACACAGCGTTTCATCTGGGTCTGCACGCAGATCTGGGGAAGTATCACTGCAATTGCGTCAGAGTCTGTGAGTTAGTCTTCCTAAGCTACAGGACAGTGCGGCTGACTACCTTGTTCACAAATCCAAGCTTGTCTGCTTTCATTCCCTATGCAAACGAACTCGGGTTCTTTCTAGATCTGACTGAAATTTGCAACACAATAATGTCGACTCCCTCGCTAAGAACTAGTGATACCGGAGTCCCACCGATCACCCCAGCGTTGATAGACATAATATTTTTACTAGGCTCTCACCTTTCAACTTTTCCTCAAGTAACTGTCCTTGAGCCCGAATTTCTCTCTATAGCGCAGGGAAGCGTTTCTCATATTCTAAGTTCCCCTGTCATGCCGGGTACCAGATCGACCTCAAGTCATCCTCATTGGAAAGTCCTTGGAGCAATCCAGTCACACGTTCTTCTTGCACAATACTTCTATCATACAGGTCGTAAATTAGAAGGAAAATACTCTGTGACCATCGCGATCGCTCTTATCTTAGGAACAAGAATGCATCGTATTCGATCTGAAGAGGTCGTTTCTGGACAAGGCCAAATGCAGATGACTTTGTGCAGAGACAACTACACCAGTGGAGTATTTCTGTCTGGTTCTGAAACGATGCAGAATCAGTTCCAAGAGGAAAAAGAAGAAACTCAGCGTATCAATGCGTTTTGGACGGTATTAGCTCTAAATAGTCGCTGGGCAGCCGTTGAGGGGTATGGATCCAGTTTTCCGTATTGGAAACCTGCAATGAGAATTGATACACCTTGGCCTTGGGTGAGTTGTTGAAGTTAGTCTCACAAGGAATCTGCTCATCAATCTGGCATGAATGCTAGGTGAACCTGAATCCTGCCACCCGTAACAGTTTTACTGTTCAACATTTCTTAGCTAACCACCATGACGATGCTCATTCTACATTAGCTCTATATGCTAAAGCCTGCATCCTGCTTGAACAAGCATTTGAGTTTACCAACCGGTATGAACGGAATCAATCTTCTCCCGGCCTAAACCCAACCTTGTCCGCCCCAGACTCCCTGAGTGTCTTGAACAATCTCATGAGGCTTACAACCCAATTAACGTCTCAGCTTCCATCCATTAGCTCCATTCAAAACTCTCTTCCTTCTAACTCTATTTCTCTTCAAGCTTCGAATTCGGGTTCCAAGAAGAGAGAGTTGCTCGTCATCCATACTATCGCTCGAGTTGCTATCATTCGATTGTATAGCCTCTACGAGAATACGAGCTGTTCAAGCTCAGATGAACGTGCGAGAATTCACAACTTGAAAGTAGAAGCAGCAAATGAATCGGCAAAGATGATCGGCCTAGTCGACGGGAGAGGTGTGATATTCATTGATCCAATCATGGCTGTGCGTACACGTTCACTCTTCCTGTTTTCAAAAGATTGCTAATCTCTCAATCATCTATAGACGCTATGGCCTACTATTGCCCATGTCCTCGCTACTGAACTTTGTCGTCTGCGACAAAGAAGAGGCGGACTACAGGATCCTCGTCTTGTTGATTACCAAAAGTCTTTTGATGTGATTGTCCAAGCAATGTCTGGACTCGCTTCCAGTAGTCCACTTATGAGTGAGCAGTTAAAGAAAGTGCAGAGGCTTTCTTGATCAAGGTAGTTTCACAAAGCATAGATAACTTAGTACTTTAAAGTTTAGCACATGTATGATCACTTGAGATGCGAGGGATGCGAGTGTTGATATTCAACTACTTATCGATCTTTTCTATGATAATATTTATGTTGTCTTGTCTTTTCTAACATTTATCAAACTAGATACCGATTTAGTTCACCATCAAAGAAGGCGTAGTACTACACTGACACGGACCTGCCTACCAATATTAATCATTATTCCTTAAAAAATGTGTATATTCAAGATCATTCTCAGGAACAGCTTTAGGGACTACTCATAATTAAATATGTTTTGGACCTCCACTCGAATGGAGTAGTTTCCGGGATAGTCTATCAATTTGCAGCTTGCTGTAAGCCAGCAAAAAGATGTCAATCTACAAATGACGTTGAATAAGTAACGATATTAGTTCACCATCAAAGAAGGCATAGTGATACACTGACACTGACCTACCTACCAATAATTCCTTGGAAAATGTGTATATCAATTCAATATCATTCTCAGGAACAGCTTTAGGGACAGCTCAGATCATAATTATGTTTTCGACATCAGTAGTTTCTGGAATGATCTGCAAGCCAGAAAAAAATGTCAATGTAAGGCTGACGTTGAGTAAGTACGGATATTATTTAGCTCACATTAATTACTATATTAGCAGTTGTAGTATCCGTCAGAGATAATGAAGACCCCAAATCCACACTCCTCAAACATAAGCATCTCCAACAGGAAGAGGAGGGTGATGCCCAGCACCATATTCTCCAGCAGCTCTAGGTTGTATCGTACTGTTACTGTTACTACTGTAGCTACCGCCGTATCCCGCATGATAGACTCCGTCCTGTTGCATGTGATGATTCCCTGTTTGTCGAAGAACAAAGTTTTTCGCTTCCGAGGATCCGGAACTTCTCTGTGCATACTGGAAGTAGACAGCCGTGTTCGCGGAAACAAGCCAAACGGCGTTTCCTCGAGACTTTCCTATCAAGCACAGAATGATCATGGTGAAAATGTAGACGAGCACTTGGAGTAGTTCAAGGGGGTTAATGATCAGAATTTCCATCCACAAGTTAGAAACAGATACATACGAAGGATCCACACGACGAAAGCAAGACTTTCGATCGCGAAAAGCTCTGCGCAAAATGTTGCTGTTATAGCTAAGAACCAAGAATGTCCGAGTCAGCTAGAACCTTTTTCTTTCTGGAGAGGTGACGCTCATGAAAAAAAGATTTTTCCATTGGCACCAGCAGGACATCCGTCTGGAAACAAGATGGGCACCCAAGATGTACAGAGAACCGCCAAAGCGATCCAAAGAGTCCAAAGAAAACCTGCTATAGGGATCTCCACAACGTTCATATTCAACCAAGCACCTCTTCGTATGAATCCTACAATGAGGCTGTCATATATAAGAATAAGTAGGTCAGCATGGAGAGCATGATATTTGGGGTAAATTTTGAAGAAAAAGGAACTATGTACTAGTAAGTACTCACATGGGAAGCATCGTGATCATCGACAACGCCCCACAAGAAATCGCCAGAGCTTGAAAGTCAAAAGCGGTTCCTAAGAATGTCACAGCTGTGCTCGTCATATGCCCTGCTAGAGCGATCACAGCGAAAGAAGCTAGGAGAGTGAAGCCTATAAGATTACAAAAAATCAAACACAAAGTCAGCTAAAGTACCGCGCTTGAGAAGTATTATATGTATGACGAACCAAAGATACCCGCTCTAAAGAAAGTAAGCCAAATCATCTCGCACACCAAGTAACTTATGGCCACTGGCGGGTGAAAGGTCGAGTGGTTGTGGGTCAAATTTGAGATTCGCTTCTCAGTCTTTTAAGTAGACCACATCAAGGCGCTAGGATCTACTCTGACATGCGTCAACCTGTTTCTGCGCTTCCTATGGTCACCATAGTTTCTGTGGTATGAACGTTATTTACTCTTTTATGGAACTTTAAAACTGGTGGCTCAAGTGTATTTGTTTCCAGAACGCTCGACATCTCATCTTGAAAAGATGAATCATTTTGTGAACCTGACTACAGAGGCGGGCAACTGGATGATAGATTATTCGCATCTCCAGGCGGAGTGTAAGAAACCAAGTGCACTTAGTTATCACTCAGAATTATGTGGGTTCATTTCTTACAAAAATGGACATAGTGTTCTTGGCGTGAATGTCGAAAGAATGATTTCGCCAGAAGCAGTCGTGTGCGGGGTATGTATTCTATCGCGTTCTGGCTCTGAAAAGAAGAAAAGCAAAGTTTTCAAAAAAAGCACTAACCCGAAAACTACTTAGTAGAAGCCCTGAAACCCAGGGACATCTATCAGCACGGATAAAGGATCAACACCGTCGGTTCAGTCCAAAGTTGTAAGACATTTTTCCTCCCAAAACTTCGAGCTCGGTCAGTAGATCAATAAACACCAATTCAGTAGTAGATACATTCGCCATGTGTGTAAAAGAGAAACTGCAGCCGGTCTTGGTTCTCGTGGCGTGGATGACACGTCAAACAACGAAGTTGATGACGATACAGTCGCGAAGGTCCGGGGAAAAGCGATGCAAAACACATGCTATGCTGGCCAGTCGCAAGTATGGAAGAAAACGGAGAAACTGGAAACTTCAGAGGCTTGTATTCAAACTTCACACCTGCTCGCCAGAGTTCTTCCATGAGCGATGAGGTGCACCATCGTAAGCGTGGCAAGCGCGACTTCCGTCAACGTTTCAACGTTTATAAAGACATTCGCCAATGACTTTTCTATGATTTTATATTCTACATAGTATTTCCCAGTATTGACCATTCTTTGACCATCTCCGACCATTTCCCGGCCACCAACTCCTCCATTTTGACTTCTCCACGTATTGACCTACCTTTGACCATTTTTGACCACAACCTTCCGAGTAGTGACCGACTTCTAGATATTCCCCGCATTGAATGAACCTTTGATCATACTTATTTGACCGCCACAGACCAGACTCATTAGGAAAGTTTGTTGGATATGATCCGAGTCATGATTGACCAGCTCGTTGGAGTGGTCTTTAAATACTTTTTTGGGATGTCTTAGGATCAAATGTGGTCAATTTGGTTTGAGTAGTATACTATAGTATCTAAAGTGCACAGTGTATATAGCAAAAAAAATATCACAAGTGCATTTGACCTCATTTGACCTCATTTGACCGAAGCAGATGACAAGTTCAACCATGGTCTCGGTCCAGACCAAGTGTGTTCAATTAGGAGGCGCCGAAATTTACATATTATTTGTGTACCGGGTCAGGTTTCCCACCGGTAAGCCACGGGTATGTAGGTTCACAGCCACTGACCTGCACAATCCAAGGGTTAGAGTCAGCAGTTGTTGAAGGCCTAGGGACCAGAATCAATTCTTGCTGTTTGGGAATGAAGATCACAATTCCTTGTGGACTTTTAGTGGATAATCATGGGGTACAATTTCAATTCATACCATCCTCTAAGTGTTGAATGACATGAGTTTTACTTATTCGTCGTATAAGCTCGTCTTCCTCTGGAACTTCATAGTCATCCTATTAGCTGCATGAGAAAGGTTCTTCATGAAAATGACGAGAAGAGATTATAACCTCGTGCATGACAGAGCACCACGTACTATCATGTGTGATGGCAATTTTACTGTCTGGAAACTGTCAAATTATGAGAATCGAATTTTGACCGCTCATTTCTCTAACTTACACGCTGGAGAAGATATTTGTTGATAGTATCAGATGGATGATAAGGCTGATGATAGTTGTCAGCACATCTAAGCACCCATTAATGATCAGATGTATACTCACCCCCAACTGGTATCCAGTACTATCATACTGCGCCATTAAATCCGTTTCAGACGACATTTGATACTGTGTGGAGCTCACTGAGCTACCCGGACAGTTCTCCCCTGATTGATTTTCTCCCTGAGTTTTGTTTGTTCCTCGTCCTCTTCTACGACTTCCTTGTGTATTTCTGCCTCCTCGTCCTCCCGCACCTCCTGCGCCTCCCCCTCGCCTTACATCCCCTCCTCTGCTCCATCCTGGGTCTTCTTTATCAAGTTTCTGCCGCTTCCGTTTCCTTTTCTTTTTTTGACCTTCATGTCCATCACTGTCTTCGGACTCGGTCTCTTCATGTTCAACTGTTTCCTGATCTAAAGACCTCTTTCCTAAGGGATCTATTTCTCCGACAGTCCCTGCAGCCTCGCCTTGCGGTGCAGATGCTGATGATGCTGATGAACTACCACCAGAGCTTTCGGAGTTGGTGCATATCTCCGAATCATCTTGGGACATGGCAATGTTCGATGAATGAGACACATGAGAGGAAGAGTTGGGGTTGGACAGGAAATTGAGTGTAGCACCTCTACTCATCACTCTCTCGACTGACTCGACATCTGTTTCGCCAGAAATGCGAAGAACGTCCGGTACAGTCGTACCGTTATCATCATGAGGCAAATGTATGACTTCAGGCCGCTTAAGAAGCATATCCAACCCACGGGCCAACCAAGATTTTTCGTTTTGAGGCTTCAACATAATTTTCCAACCACGTATAAATACTGCCAGATTGTCGGATGAATGTCCAGGCTCTGAATGTCGTTGATCTCCGCACTTAGAATCTATTCGGAAACCTTCCTCGGAAAAGGATGTTATGTTCAACCGAAGCCTGTCAGAATCGACTGGGGACCCCCCATAAAATACTGCAGTATGATAACAAGCAGTTTTGAAGAAGCCCGTAATAATGTATAGGGAACCGTTTTGTGCGGAAGAGTAACCCTGCTTATGGATGTAACGATACCAGGTCTGTGCGTTTTTTATAGCAAAATCGCGCAGCGGTAAATCCGTCATGTAATCTCTCCGAGAAGCACCCTGGGGAAGTAAGAGTGCTGCACCTTCGGGGTGTGTGGAGCGAAGTTGAAATCCAATATTTGCATCAGTCGTTAGGTTACTGCAAACCAGTCAGCAGTCATGTAAGGCACGAGTACTTTGTAACTGAACACGCACCTAGCCCGAACATTGAAATAATCACCGGTCTCCTGCACCTCCGTCTCTTTACTATGAAAGGTCGTCCCTTTCGGGATCTTCCCGGTTGAATACCCCTTTGCATTCAGTTTGAATTGCTCGAAGTCTTCAGGTACTCCCCGCCATTTCTGGTGAATTTTATGGTCTTTTGGTAGAGTAATATTGAACAAGAATTCGAAACCGCCATCCTGGGTAATGAATCCAACATCTCCCACTCGTATTCCATCCTTGCGGTATACATACGGCGTTTGCTCATTAGGCTCTGGCGTCCAGAGTGGGTAACCATAGCCCTTGGGGTAGAGCATACGAGCATAGAGTTCATGAGCTTTCAAGTGCTCCTTTTTTGCAGGCGAAGACCGAGACTGTGGAGAATTATTGTTCAAAGTAAAATGATTCGTGTGATTGTTGTACGTGTTTGTATTTGTGCTGTAAGAAGTATTAATGTCGATGTCAGAAGAGGTACTTGTAGTGTTGTAGCTTTCGGTGGTGTTCCGGTTGTCATTTATGGTACTACGATGCTGGTCACGATGAACAGTTGAAATTTCTGCGTCGCGGATCCGGTTACGATGGGCCCGTTCGAATGGCATCTGCGAGTGCGAAGTGAAACGGGGGGTGAATGAAGAAGAGGATAAGGTGCTTAAATAGACAAATGTCCAGGGCTAAGATAAGTGTGCCAGGTGCGGTAGATGCGTTCGCCATGTATGTAAAAGAGAAACTGCAGCCGGCCATCTTTCTCGTGGCGTGAATGACACGTCAACGAACGATTCGAAGTGATGGCGACTCGGATTAGAGTCGGATACAGTCGCCAAGGTCCAGGGGGAAAGCGATGCAAAAGGCACATGCTATCATCTATGCTGCCCTCGCCCAACCCCAAATATGGAAGAAAGCCCACGAATGGAAGCTTCAAAGGCTTGTGTACATCACCAAATATCTATATACCCCCATATGCATGATATAGGAGATATGGGGCATGATCACTGTATGATCATGGAATATCACACCCCGTATCTCCAATATCATGGGGGTGTCATGGGGCTGCCATGCTAGATATTGTTTTTGCTCTTTTGGTGATGTAAAATCTTACACCTGCTAGCCAGAAGTCTACCATGTGCGAAAGCGTGGCAAGTGCGAGGACTTGTAGCAGACAGTTACCGGGCCGAAGAAGTCGGAGGCTTCTGATCCAAATAGGGCCACATCAGTGACTAGGCGCAACTTCTCCTCCTTACAAGTCGGCCTCGTAGTACCAAGTGGTACGGTGCTTGGGATCAGCCGGGTTCGGAGCACATCGGAATCCAATGCCTAGAAAACGTTGGTCATGACCGTCCGTGTCGATTCTAACGCCAAATGCCCGTTCTCTCCTTCCCAACCAACCCTCCCCTCCGACTAGCGTTGACCATATGCACTTTCTCTATCGTGAGTTTCACTGCCTTCCAAGCGGTCACTATTCTCGCATCCTTGGTCCCTCTACTTCGGACAGGTCCGAGTCCAGTCGCTCGTAAACTCATCAAGACGTCGAAAGTCAAGACCAAACCGTTATCCAAGGGTCTCAGGAGGGTATATGCGGGGAAAAAAGGAAACGTTAAACGGATTATTGAAGACGATTTCGAGCACGCAGGGAAGGATAACGAGAAGGAGGAATGGGAATACAAGATTGAGATCTTGACGAACACTGACCGTAACGGAAACATAAACTCAGAGGAGATCGACCAGTCGTATGCCCCCCTCGTATTTCTTCACGGTGGAATGGGTAGTGCTCGGTGTTATGATCGTTGGATGGACTACTTTGCGAAACAAGGAAGACGAAAGGTGTTCAGCATATCTCTTCGTGGTGCGCTCTTTTTATCTTCACCATTCTCCATCATTCTACATCAGGAAAAACTCAGGAACCTTACTATATTAACTATGAACTGCTATCGTAGCCTATGGAGCGCTCCATAGGCTATAAAGCGGAGATCGGAATGTTTCGCTTAATTTGCTATTCAAACTATATAGGGTATGTAGCATGACGTAGCCATATATTTTTTCCTGATGTAATCCGACTTTTCAAAAAACACACACATTATATAGCACACGGCAACTCCACCCGTCCACCCAACTTCACTCACCTTACCAAAGCTTCCTTCACCGACGACCTAGACACAGCCTTAACCGCAATCACCAATCTCATCAACCCCAACGGCAACGCCAAACCCTCAAACCGCCCCGTTCTCATAGGTCACTCAGCAGGAGGCGGTCTCTCCCAATACTACCTCTCCTCTACCACCGTCCCGACTTCTTCTTCTCACACCACTCCACAAGCTCTCATCCTCCTCGCTCCCTTCCCTCCATCCGGTGGTGCCCCTACCTTCAGAAACTGGGCCCTCTTCGACCCATGGTTCTCCTTCCGTTTCATTTGGGACGGTTGTGACCCCATGAGTCCCTTAAGCTCACCCAGTCTAGTCAAGCGCGCTTTTTTCGGTGACTCGAAACGACTGTTCAAGACCTCTGTCAAGGACGAAAGTGATGATGATGATGAAAGCGTGGAAGAGTTTTTCGAACAGATGAACCCCGAAGAAAACGGTGCTTGGCCTGCTTCGATGATGTTCAGTTTTGCAGATCCGGCCAAGGTGTGTTCCGCCATTGCTATTCTCTTCTTTTTTACGTTCTCCTTTTTTACGTTTCTCCCATTCGTTCTTAATTTCCGTTCCGAGTCCCATATCCCTGCTGGTTCATTTTTTCGTCTTGTTTTCGTCCCTTCTCTTTGCTCCCAAAGCATTAACTTTTTTTCTCCTGTCTTGCCACACAGGTCAAATCCTCCGTCAACGGCAAAGTCCATCTCATCACCGCTTCACAAGACCGCTTGATGACCCCAAACATCATGAAACGAGTCAAGCAAGCGTATGATAACGTCGATGGAAACGAGATCGGGCTTGACGTTGTTCAAGGTTCAGGTGTGTTGTGTTGTATTCTAGAACGCTCTTTGCTTACTGTAATCATAAACTGATTTTTATCTTTCTGACCACAGGCCATCATATCATGTTCGATAACCAATGGAAGCAAGGGCTCAAGTATGTCGAGGACAGGTTGGATAGTTGGGGATTGTGATGATTTCTAGTCTTTGCGCCCGGGGTGAAGTCGGGAATACTGCGTTAAAGGGTGTGTAATCGAGGGTGGAATGGGTTGTTGTAAAGAAATTGTAAATGCTTGGTACAGGTTTTATTTAATTATGATTGTATGCATTTTTGATAACTTTTCTTTACTCTCCTCGTCCAATGACTCCAGCTGAAACGAAGAATAAAGAAGATGTTCTACGGCGATACTACGCCTTTCCGCTGACAGGAGAGCCGTTGTTTCCCTCCACACATCACATGCATAGGACGTCTATCATTGGCATCATATATAACTTTTGCTATCGATCACGATGGTGGGCGAAGAGCCTCTTCTGTCTCGGAAGAGGACGGGAGAATCACTTGGTTCCTCACTTGTCCGTTTGCATTCCTCTTCCGTTCAATCCGCTGTTGTAATCTACCAGGCCTAGTGCTAGTACTATACCATACAGATGCAGACACGTCTTCGAACGACGAAGGAGGTCCTATTATATGCTGATCTCCCACTCCACTTATTCAAAGTAAATCTAAAATCAACTCAATAGCAGATGAAAGCAACTATTCTTGCTTCCTAACCTACTGACCTCGGGTGCGTCATTCTTTTAGATCCTAGGTATAAAAAGACCTTCATGTTCATATGAGCCTAAAGCTCTTGACCTCTGACCACTCTCGAGATCATACGACCTCAATGAAGCTCTTACCACAAGTATCTTTGTTATTAGGATCACCTCTCGCTGTCAACGCTCTGGCATATGACTACATCGTGATAGGGGGAGGGACGGGGTAAGTATTAACACATCATTCATTTCCAAACAACCCCTTCTCTAACTCTTATTTTTTTTACAAATAATCTCTGAAGCGGGTTGACTGTAGCCAATCGTCTCTCACAAAATAGTGACAAACAGGTGCTGGTTCTTGAAGCAGGTCCAAATGCGGAGAATCTACAAGAGGTAAGAAACAAGCAATATTACTATGTGTAACTCGTTGTCTGAACCCATGATCTTTTAGGTTTTTGTACCAGGCCTCATCGGAGCCGGTCAAGCGTTTACCACCTTGAACTGGGCGTATCCGACTGTACCCCAGACAAACCTCAATAACAGGACTTTGACAATCAACGCCGGAAAAGCGCTTGGAGGAAGTACGGTCATCAACAGTATGATCTTTGTGCGTATTAAGCTATCTTTAAAAATTGATTACAGTTGTTTTTTTTTTCAACTTTACTTATTTACTACTAGCCAAGAGCAGAGAAAGAGCAGTACGACGCTTGGGGAACCCTCAACAACAACGACTCCTCCTGGACCTGGAACGCCCTCCTACCCTATTTCAGGAAATCCGAGATATTCACACCTCCAAACGAATTCCAACAAGCGAACGGTGCGACGTTCGACCGAAACGTTCACGGGTTCGACGAGGAACGAGGCAGAGTCAAATCTGGATTCCCAAACTTTTTTTACCAACAATGGACGCTCTGGAGACAGACAGCGATGGGTCTGGGTTTCCCTGCATCCCCAGATTTGGGTAACGGTTCTCCACATGCGGTAGGGGTCGCTCCTGCTTCTATCGATCCGGCTAATAACACGCGGTAAGTGTCGAGTGTCGATTGCGGGGAGGAACGCAAGAGTTAACGCTGAAACTCTGAGTCCACATCCGTCTGGCATCATGGTACTAGATGTTCGGCTGCATGCGCGTATTACACCGACTTTGCTGATCGACCAAACTTCACTGTCTTGACAAACGCCACTGTCATTCGCATTCTTTGGGCCGTGCAAGAACGAGAATCTGATATCACGGCCTCTGGTGTGGAATACATCGACGCGAACAACGAGACTCGGGTTGTCAATGTCAGTCGTGGTGGAGAAGTCATTGTTTCTGCTGGGACTATAGGTACTCCCAAGGTCCTTGAGCTGTCGGGCGTAGGAAATTCCAGGTGTGTATCGTACTTGATATGAACTTATGACTGTGGTGACTTGCGATTGTAACATACGACTTTTAGTATCCTTCAAGCGGCGGGTGTCAAACCAGTACTGGATCTTCCTTCTGTAGGGGAAAACTTTGCTGGTAAAGCTCGACTCTCTTAGCGAAGTCCTATGTGACATGAACAGCGTATGGCAGATCACGTTCACAGTTGGGCAAACGCGTTCACAAACCTCAAGTATGCATTGTATTCCGTCGTTACTACATCCACGACTAACGTATTTATCTAGTATAACCAATGATCTTCTCTCTTTGGACCCCGCCTTTGCTGAACAACAGCTTAACCTATGGTTCGAGAATCGGACCGGTAAGTCATCTCTTCAGAAAGAAGGTTCCACACCTCACTCACTCATATCAATCTCAACAAAAGGTTTATATTCCTCCGCCTCGAGGTCTTTGGGAATAGCAGCTCCATCAAATATCTTCAATCAATCCGAGTTCAAACACATTCTCAAAGAATCCGAAGAGAAACTGGATTATTTTGCCACTCTTTTATCCAACGGAAATCCGCTTCTCGCCAGAGGAATACAAGCGCAACATAGACTCGCTCTAGACCTCTATCGGTCAAACAAGAATCTGCCATTGGAGATGAACCTAAGTATGACGAGTGTTTTCCAATCAATCTACCTTTAAAACCGAGCCTCCTCACTGATATAAAATCTGGTGACAGGTCCAGGTTATTCTGGCCCTACATCCTTTGCAGATCGTCCCGCCAGGACTTATGTAAGAGATTCGCTGTGCTAGCTTGGAATATTAATAATCTCTGATGTACCACGGCACAGAACACCGTTCATTCCGTACTGTACGCTCCTCTCTCACGAGGAAAAACTCACATTTCCTCTTCTGATCCACTCATGCCTCCAACGATCGACCCAGCATATTGGACTCATCCCCTAGATGTCGCTGCTCAAGTCGGAGGAATCAAACTCGCTCGAAAGATGCTCACGACTGGTCCAATGAGCTCTGTCTACGAAGGAGAGTTTGAGCCTGGCTTGGACAAGGTGACAGATCAAGATATCGAGAATTGGCTGAGAAGCGTTGTGAAGAGTGATACACATGAAATCGGAACGATGGCTATGCTCCCACAAGAATTAGGCGGGGTCGTTGATACAAAGTTGAGGATATACGGCCTAAAGAACGTCCGGGTTGTAGGTACGTAGTTGTATTGTTGACGGTGTTTTCTGCGAGCGAGGGGTTGGAGGATTGAATGTTTTATACATTACTGACTTGCACTAACAGATGCATCAATCATACCATTCCCAATTAGTGCGCATCTGGTAAGCACCTTCTTTCATAACTCGTTTCGCCAGACATAGCTGAGAGAAAAATCAGTCATCTAGTATTTACATGATAGGGGAAAAGGTAGATCGCACCTCAGCTTTATGAAAGACCAAAGTCCCGTTCTGATCCTTGGTACTACAGGCAGCCGACATCATCAGTAATAGTATTTGATTATGTGTACTGATTATGATAAAGAATTGCGTGAATATTCTGAAAAAATGCGAGGATGCCCTCCCAGAAATCATGTCAGGTCTAAGTATGCACAAGCAAAGCGTCTCCACGTCACAAATATCGGTTGAACCTGGCAGGCTGCGAAATCAATTATCTCACTCGAGCTCTGACATTTTAACAGTTCGACTATCTTCTTTGCGGCTAGGTCCAAAAATTCTATCTTGTACCGAATGTTACCACAGCGCCGAGTATACTCCTTCACTATAAGTCCGATTGGAAAAATTTACCGGGGGATCAGCGCTCAGCAGTGAGATTACTACATAAGATCAGCAGTACATATCTTCGCGGTTGGAATTATCTGCTATCTCCTCAACTTAGATCGACATCGGCCGCGTTATCTTCATTCGATCAGACAATGGTGATCATCAACAACGCCACTTAACTGGAAACACATGCTCCCTCATTGAATGCAGCAGTCGCCGTATTGTCCGTCAACTTTGCTGGTCATTATCGTGTTCGAGATGATGGTGGATATTGTGGAAAATGGAGATAACGAACGGACGTTTTGGCAGACCATTGCAATCATTATGGTTGGGGGACTTCCGTTAACGCTTGTGAGAGTCATCTCGGTCGGATATAACATGGGTCTGGCAGTGGTATAGAACATAAGAATGAATTGTTGCAACCACGTTACGGTCCAGCGGCTTTTGTCATGGCAAAGACCTTCGATCGGAAAAAAACATAAGTTACCGATGGAATCACGGAGTGGCAGCAGGTGGGTGCAAACGATACAACCCTCTTCCGTGCAAAGTCGCCCACTTTTGGTGATCCAACCTAATGACTACCAAGGCAGTCTGCAGCGAGACGAGCACGAAATTGGAGAGATTACTAACAGAGCTGAAGATTCACCAGTACCAGTATCCAGGAGACATGACAGAATCTTCCTCAGCGTCAGAAGTAGAATTGAAACAATACACTAGATTTCAAAATATGTGAACTTGAGCCGCTAAATTTTCAGATGACTGAATTCAGTTCTGTAGACTCAATCGTAAAGCGTTTATTTAAGGAGGTCCGAGTGTAAATTAAAGCTTGAACTCTATATACACGCGCTTTGCTAGCATCAGAAGTATCAGAACAATCAAAGGATCCTCGCTGGTAACATTCGCTTCAAGTTCCATTGACAAGTACCGTAATTACTACGCAATCATTACCAATGGCTTGACAGTCTCGCCCAGCAACAGGAAAGAAGCGTCTATCTGCGTACGTTATAGGCTGTTCTCTCGAGGCCCCGTTACAACTCGTTCGTTTCCCCCCCTTCCTCTCATTTTTTCTCCTTCCTTCTATTTTCTCAAAGTTGCGATCTTTTTTTTTGTGGTCCACTATTTGTGTTTTGTCTTCTTTTTATACGCGCGGTCGTACTTTTTACTTTCGACATATTCTGTCTTCTTCCTATCATGGCAGAAGAGGAAAACATTGGCACGTCGACCAAATTATAACCTCTCTCAAAGTCATTAAGTCAGAGTCTGAACTACAGATGTTTCTACAACTGTACCAGACATATCATCCAGCTTCTCCACTACGTCGACGTCATCCTTTCCGGATGTTACCTCATCTTCAACATTGTCCGACGAGGGCAGTGTCACTGGCATTAAGACAGCCGTCGCCACGGATCTCCCGCCGAAAGCACCAAAACCAACTCCAGATGAACAAGGACCGACACAGACACAAACCAAAGGTAACCCAGGGGATCCTCCAAAGGGTGCTGAGGGCCCGATAACGGTGACCGGTCCTACGAGTGTTGATGCTCCTGGCTTTACAAGTATTGCTCCAAGTCCCGGTCTTACGAGTGTTGATACTCCTGACGTCACGAGTATTGCTCCGAGTCCCGATCTTACGAGGATTGATGCTCCTGGTCTTACGAGTATTGATGCTCCCGGTCTTACAAGTATTGATACTCCCGGTCTTACGAGTATTGATGCTCCCGGTCTTACGAGCATTGATGCTCCCGGTCTTACGAGTATTGATGCTCTCGACCTCACGAGAATTAATGCTCCGAGTCCCAGCCTTACAAGTATTGACGGCAATGCTCCCATTACGATAACGAGTTCGAGGGTTGTGGCGCTTACAGCGTCTAGTACTCCAACTAGCTCTGCAAGTGTGGATGATGATAGTTCGTGAGTGAATCCTTTTCTCTTTTTCTGTTCTCGAGTCGGACTTGAAGGGTTCAAGTTGCTATGTGAGGATCATCAATCATCTGATTCATGAGGTTGAATACGGGATTGCATAAGGTCACATGGGGACCATTAAAGAATCAAAAGATGTCAGAACCGGGAAAAAGGAAATGATGGATAGGATTGAATCCCTAAACTCTCACAGCCATCCATATTTACGAGGACATGAAACCCTCCCCGAGTCCGCGTTGCACTTATTTTATCGAACCTCTATATGAGCGAAACGCTGATCTCTTCCTTCTTTCCATTTTTTTTCTGTTATCATTTATGAATTATTCAGCTTCTTCTCAGACAAACCAACAGTCATCGGAGTTTTTGTCGCTGCAGGGCTCGTGCTCGCTCTTTTAATAGGCTTTTGCGTATTCAAAATCTCCCAGAGGAACAAACGGCGAATGGAGAAAGAGCAAGACATGGAGAATGATGAGATTATAGCAGAGTTTGCCGCCAACACATTGGCCCAGAGGGAGAAAGAGAAACAGGAGAAAGAAGAGAACGATGGGAGGGGTAGAGACCCGGACGACTTTACACGACAGAACGAGGATAATAACTACACGCTTCCAGGTCAAGGATATGGGTATGGAGGAGGGGATTATCCAGGAGGACCAACGGATTCTGCAGGATACCCAGTATCGAACCAGTACGCATTCAATTCAAACACTCCATCACACCGATATCCCACTGCTTATCCGAGTCCGATCTCCAACATGAATCCGATGCGAAGTACTCCTCCTCTTTCAGGGCCAAACGGGAGTGTGCCTCGTTCAAAATCGAATCCGTTCATTCAACAACAACCCCTATCGTGTGACCCGTCGTCACCTCATCGTGACCGTACCCCCACTGCAGCAGTTGCTGCTGCTGTCGGGAACGAAGAACGTTTGCCGAATCCGTATGATGGAATTGAGGACCAAGGTTCATCAGCACCGCACTTTTTGGGATCGGACGAAAGGATGAACTCGAGGGTGTCGTTGGCAAGCGTTGAATCCTATGGATCAATGAATCAGCCCCCCATTCAGTCAGAGGGTTTATATGGGAGGAACAATGCGTATCTGGCTGTTCACTCTTGGCACGATGGCTGGGATGGCAGAAATAGGGGCTCGTAGGGGTGATCCAAGTTTGTAATTTGACTGGAATTTGTTGTGTTTTCTTGAAGGCTTCTCTGAAAGAACGACTGGGTAGATTCCTGTTTCTTTATTTTATCAGTGTAGAAATTTCAACTTGCATGGTTATATATACAAGGCCTAGGTGCTAATGCTGAACACAGAATATATTGTACAGACTGTGTAGATATTGTTTTGCCTTAGACATGATTATCTTCTTTATTACCACCTAATTAATTTGCAAAGAACATAACAACTTGGAGAAATTTCTGAACTCTCAGATATTTGGACATCGGCGATGGACTCCTGGTATGTTCGAGTTCCACTAAAATGGTGTCGCCACGGCGCGGGTTGGGCTTGTCTTTATGCGGCCCGGGTTACAACACTTTTGGCTGTCACATCGATTAGATTTCTGTAGTCCAGCTCATCTGTGCCTGAGGCACAGCTTCATAGGACACTACTTATCAATTTTCCACATTCTCGCCTGTCAGTAGAAAAGATAAGTGTGTGACTGAGGCGAAGTATCGGCTAAAGTTAGCAAGCTCCCGCCGAAATGGCCGAGGCGAGCCACTGAGCCTCGGCTGGACTTGGTAATGACGGCTTGGTGTGCGTAGGCTGAGCAGCGTAGCAATATCAATACTGAGTCAGATATCACTCTTCGTGAAGGAGGGGGTGGTATGTACATCATTCAAGATTCAATATAAACAGTCTCTTAATTCTACAAATAGAGGCAACCCGCCTTTCTATCTACATTACCCATAAAGTATTAACCATCAGTTATTTTACAAAAAAGAAGAGTAGAGTAAAATAAAATACTGACGAGGTCCGACAGGGCGGATCTTCCAGAAATGTCCGAAACGCTTTTTTGATGTATGTAACAAATTCGAACTCTCATCCAAAAAAAAAATAATAAACACCAGTACCGAATATAAACAAATACATATCTGAAAGGAATGTCCGAGTCTTTTATTGAGTGAACAGCGGTAGAATTGAACTGTCCAAAGACTGTCGCCTATTTGAACGTGCTATATTGAAAACTGGGCGCTCCTGTCGGCAGACTCGTCACGGATGTGGAAGATGTAAACGTCTTGTTATCCGAGTCATAAGAGACGTATGGGACAAAATAAGACTCGAGGTCATCGTCGTGAACTTTGTTTTTGGAGGAATACCGTGACACTTGAAACTCGTCATGGTCACTGGTTTTGGTTCTTGAATATACGGCTCGCGAGAAACTGCGATTCAAAGCGGTGGATCCAAAGTCGCCAAGGCTGCGACCAGCGAAATGTAGCAAGATCTAGAATGTAATTTTTGGGTGGGACGAGTAAAGTGAGCGGTTGTCACTATCGAACCTAAAACGGGTTGCCACTTACGAGCTCGATCACTTGTTCAATGAGCAGCGCCAAAGCGTAAATCGGTAGACTAAAGGGGGTCAGACATCAAATGATTTTTTTTTCGTTCCTACTTGATAGAATTGAAAAGGAAAGACTTACACCCATGAATGTGTCGCTAGATACCAAATCCTTGAACCCTCGTAATGAAAGTCGTCCGTGAGAACGTCATTAGAGGCGTGAATGTCAATGGCAGTAAAGGCAATGATGACCGAGCCCATTACCAATCTGCTTATTGTCTGGCCCCACTCCCATCGGTCTATGATATTTTCGGCGTCAATAATCAGTTTCACGAGTGCTAAGTGATTGCAGTGACAAAACTCACCTCGAGGCTTTTGTCTGATCAACCCCATTAACGCAAGTGTGACAAGAACCGCACCTCCGGCAACATAGAACCAAAGGGCAGGGGTAGCGTTCGTGATGATAACGAGCTCAACGACGTCGTGAAACGTTGCGTTGTTGACATAAGTAACGTTGTCGGGATTTAGATTATAGAACGCATCCAACTTTGCCAGTAACAACCCTTTGCCAGGGTAGTTGTTCATGTGCTGTGGATGAAGAAATCAGATGTAGATAGATATATAGATAGATAGAAGTCAGAATTATACAAAGGTACACATACGTTCAAAATCATTTCAATTACGTAGATGTCCATTTGCAAGAGAGCATTGTAGCCCAATTGGGGATCGTCATCGTCCATCCAGCTATTGACGAACTCTAACAGATTTCTTATCGAAGCACCTTGTTCCTCAAGTCTCATATCGAGACCGGACTGGACGTAATCACTTTCATTGAGAGGAACACCCAACCCTTTTACTTCCATCAAGGACTGGGATTCACGCAAGAAGTCGAAAGGCACCTCCAAAGCATTTCCCAGGTTCTGTTATTGGTCATAAATTTAAGCATTTGACTGGTAGGGGGACAGGAAAGGAACTCACCCCGACTTGTAACATCGCAGCTATCCCCTGAAGAGTGACGATAATAGCGGCCAAATAGACGAACTGGAAGAAGAACAAGCTAATAGAACGATAGCTGCCAACTTTCTCAGGTTCAGGTGTCCCAAAGTACAGAGTGAACAACAAAAGGAAAGCTGCCACCCCACAAATGATCAAGCCGATGCTTTCTGTTCCGAATGTGATGTTACCGATGATAAACTGAAAACCGTTTGTGATTTTATCAAGTCCACCTCCAAGGATAATAATGAACACCGTGGAGCTTCGTGCCAAAATGGCTTCACTTTTGTAATGCACTCGTCCATCGCAAAAACGCGAGATGGCAATGTAGTGTGCCGCGACCTCGATGAATATGGGGATGTACCAGAGGAAGAGTTTTGCAATCTCATCACCTTTACTTGGGGCTTTGCCG
Organism: Dendrothele bispora CBS 962.96; assembly: GCA_004369135.1. Classification (NCBI taxonomy): domain Eukaryota; kingdom Fungi; phylum Basidiomycota; class Agaricomycetes; order Agaricales; genus Dendrothele; species Dendrothele bispora. The sequence continues at coordinate 88,003 of ML179453.1, forward strand.
ATAACAGCGAAAGCAATGAAATAACAGAGAGAGGAGATGATCAGGGATCCGATGTGTACCAAGAAGGCAGATTGTCGTAATCGTCTATCTCTCCGATTAGCATGGTAAAAGGCTGAAAAAGGCAAACATAAGCTCGTCACCGAAGATTAGAAAAATGATGACACACCAATCAAATACTGTGATAAGAGTAACAGACGACTGAATGTCATCGTCATTGAGATACCTCGCACGTTTAACGTTGGCAATCTTTTATCCCGATAACTTTGCACATCGAGAAAAGGTCTCACAAGACCCTGGTCACCAAGAGCCACCGATTGCAGATCAGACCCTTGTTTCTCTGCACTGGAGTTGTCAGAAATGCCGTTGGTAATGTCAAAGTTGTTTGTGAATGCTGCCAGCGCACAGAAAACAAGGACTTGGAAGAAAATGAAGAGTCGATGGAGCCAATCAGATTGACGGAAGCGAACGTTGTAGGCGACCTGACTTGCCCAAACCCACCACACCAAAGCGAAGAAACTGAGGTAGGATGCCACATTCTATGTCAGACGAGATAATCAGTCAAGACGCCAATCAGATTGAAAAATGATTTTTATTACAGCAGCTTCAAGGACGGGAGTTCCGTCGCTGAACGTTGCACGGAAATTTGCTAGATTAGCAAAGAAGATCAATGAGAACTAAGCCTAAGGCACTGCTCACGTCAGACTAGCAAATGCCGTCGTCATAGCTATCTCGAGCAACTATGAAGATCAATCAGAGGGAGATTTGCGCAAATCGCTATAGTTATAGACGCACTAGATCACTCCATGGTACTTCAGACACTGATACTGTAAGCTCTCCCGGTTTCTGTTGTCCGAATTAAGCAATCCAACCAAGAGAATTTGGGCGGAATGCTACATACCGTATCGACGGTATCAGTGAAGGGTGACCGCGTTATCGGCACGATACTCTCTTTCCTATGCATGACAAGTGGATCACTATGCACAGATATGTCAGGCCACATGTTCTCCAGACGTCGACGGAGTGTCTACGGCGTACCTGTCGTCCACGGAGGGCTTCCTAAAGAAACTCAAGACACGGCTAGCTCTATTGGCGAGGTTGTCCGGCCGCATCTTTCTTGTTCTTTCACCTCGGGAGGGACCTAGTTGGATTGGGTTGTCGCTGGACAGGAGGAACGGATGAAAAAGCTGGCTCCGAAATGCATTGTGGATATGTAGTATTGTAGGCGCCTAAACTTTGATGATGGTTGTGAAGGAGTTAAACCACTGTTCTGAAGCTTGGAGCGACGAGCACAATGGGAAGTAGATATTACGGACCCAGCATTTCCCGTCATGCGGAGGACTCAACTGAAAAAAAGAGCTAATCTAAAAAAGGAATGAGATAAGATGATGGTTGATACACGACCAGCTAAGCGGCTGGAGTTCAGTAAGTCCTTCCTTCAGTCGGCCTCGTAATTCCACCCTTTCACTTCCACCACTTCTACCTCTCCCCCAACTTCCGCCGCCGTCCGAGGATTCTTCATTGGTACCGGTGCTGCCACTTGGTATCGAAAACACCAATGGTGATCATCAACAACGCTACCTAACTGGAAACACATGCTCCCTCATTAAATGCGACAGCCACCATTTCGACATCCCTTAGCTTTGCTGCGCTCGTCCTGGCTATTATCATGACTGAGATAATGATGGACATTGTGCAAACTAGAGGTGACAAGCGGACGTTTGTGCAGATCATTGCAATCATTTTGATTGGGGGACTGATGTTGACGCTTGTGAAAGTCATCTTGGTCGAGTATGAGATGAGTCTGAAACATAGGGATGAATTGTTGCAAGCACGTTACAGTCCAGTTGTCATGGCAGAGATTCTCGGTCGGAAAAAAC